>JASFDD010000607.1:0-12309 GCA_036937055.1 Nidula microcarpa | reverse complement strand
AGCGGAAGTAGCAACACTATGGAGACGAGGAATAATAAGAGTCCTTGACATATAATAAAAGTAGTGGAAGTGGAAGCAGAAAGGTATCTGAACGGAAGTGTTCATAGTAACGGTATTGTATAAATATGAGTCATAGGATCAAGACAATAGTTCGGAGATAAGCAAGAATGGAAACGGGCGGAAATAGTTGGAAGTATATCGGAAGATAATGCGGAATGTCAGAAGGTGTCGGAAGAGATCGTGGATATGACACATGTACACAATACCTATCTCTGTTGACACCAGGCACTTGACTCAGCTTTCTCTCTTTGACTGGCCCACATTCCTTACCATGGCCATACTTCAAATTGGCTCTGCTAAGCTCCATCAATGCATCTTGAATCTTGAATTCTGATGGCCAAAGTTTATCCAATCCAATTAGAATTCCAGTAACAAGTATTAGCAAGGACTCAAAGATCTGCAGACAGAGGAAAGAAGAAGAAGGATATATTGCCTGTGTTAGACACACAAACAATACACTCTCAATAGTGCAATGTTGAGGTCATTCAATCACTCTAGGGAAAGGGGAAGAAAGAAAGGAAAGAGAGAACTGTACTGCTGACAGAGAAACAACCAGCTCAAGACTGGTGTTCTTAGTACAGATGATGTACCTAAATACTACTCTACACATGTTATATGCATGTACCACTCATGTACTATGCATATAAGTAAGTGCTGTGCTACATGTGTTTCATGCATGTAACTAATGATTGATTGTAATGAGAAGAAAGTTGTGTGTTATCCTCATGGGTGCAGTTACCTCATAATATCTGTGCAGTGTCCATGTGTTCTTCTTGAGATAAGATCCTCCTGTGGTAAGTGTTAATAAATAGACATTGTAAATAGATATTTAGATACATATATACAGACTCATCCATTCCTTACATAATTCAAGCACAGTTACAATTTTGGACTACTAGTTACCTACTGTGACACATCACACCTCAGCATTGTTCTCCTGCTACATTGTTGCTGAGGTATGTGCCCACACATTCATTTAGTTTCTATTTTACTTAATTGTACCTAGAACCTTATTTTAACTTTAGGTTATGGGCCCTGGGAATTGCTAGTCATGCCACATCACCACCACTGCATTCAAAGTTCCTCAACTTTGAGCCTTTGGAGACATGTCACACCCTGCACACCCCAAATTTCACAGCAGCACAACTGTAATAAGTATTCCTGCTATGGTCTAGGCTATAACCTTGAGCACTAGGTCATTACACCTTCCTTTTCAAGTATTTTTCCCACTGCTGCAGCCTTCCCACTCTTCCTTGGCATTCAACATCTCAATTTTCATTGTTCCCATGGTCCTTTTTGAGTACACTCATCATTTCTGAGCTCCTACACTCCCTTTTCAACATCCTCTGCCACTCTGCCACACTTTTGTCACCTCTGAAAACACTCTCTGCCAAGCAATGTAGTCACATGACCGCATTTTCACCAAAATTGTCATTTTCTCATTATGTCCACTAACACTTTGGACTCCACCTATTCCTCTGACTACTGCCATGTTGAGAAACTCACCCATGGGAATTACCATTCCTGGGCACCTCTTGCACAGGCTGAACTCATGAAAATTGGTGTCTGGCACCTGTGCACTGGTGAGGAAATCACTTTCCCTTGCCCAGATGCACCAAAGTGCATATGTTTGGTTACTGTCACTGGGAATACTGGACCTGATGATCAGACCTCTGCATCTACTACACATCAGGAACATATTTCAGACTTGGAGTACAACCAACTAATGTGTGAATATAAAGAGGATGTTCACCAGTATAATGAGCATATCCATTGTAATGACAAAGCTGTCAGGACTATTGCCCTGATGATCAAGTGTAACCAACTCCAGCATTTAGAGAGCCAATCCATTGCCAAAGGGGCCTGGAATGTACTGCATGCAGCTCATGCTCATGTGCATACTGGTCCCACTGCCTTCTATATGAAGATTGGCATGCTGGAGAAGAAGTATTCTGAGGGTGAGGATATGCATGCCCACCTTTCATTCCTACAGATGGAGAACTGCAAACTTGCATCCAAGAGTTTCAACAATGAATTTCTCACCCAACTAATGCTCATGTCCCTTCCACATGACAATAACTGGGAGATCCTAGTTGTTGCTTTACTGCAGTCTTCTGATCATGACAAACCCCTTACCTCTGCTCATGTTGTTAGCCACCTTATGATTGAATATCATCAAATCACAGGTGTTGATGGCAATCCCAATTTTGCTCTAGCCACTCATGCTTCAAACAAGTTGAGTAAGAAAAAGAAATGTGGATATTGCAAATATGAGGGGCATATCAAGGAAAACTGCAATATTAAGAAATGAGATCTGGCAAATGGGATCACTGAGGGCAAGAACAAAGGTACTAAAAAGGCAAAACAGTCAGCTAAGGCAAACCTGCCTCTATTGCCTCCACTTTTCCCTCCAGCTCACTCAAGTGGGAGGATAATGGTACCATTCATGTTTTCATAGCTGAAAACATCATAACAAACCTTGCTCACTCCTCACACAATCAAACCTTCATTGATTCAGGATGCTCACACCACCTCAGCCCTTTCCAGGAATGGTTCATTGATAACACCTACAAGCCTCTTGAGAAGCAGATTCAAATCCACCTTGGGGATGCCTCTACTATTGAGGCCATAGGCATGGGGTCCCTTTGGTACCTGATGGATGTATCCAATGGTGTTGTTCCTGCTATAATACCAGACACACTACATGTTCCCAACTTAGCTGCAACACTCCTTTCTGTTGCCTGCCTCACTGATTGCAAACATGAGCTCACTTTCAAAGGTGATAGCTGCCTCATCTACAGCTCTAATCAGCACTGTGTTGCAACTGCAACCAAGACAAGTGGAGGTCTTTACAGACTTCTAGCTCAACCATTATCAAAGGAGTATGCAAATCTTGCCTGTTTACCCTCACACATTGACATAAACATTCTTCACTGTTGTCCAGGCCTCCTCAGCTTTGATAACATCAAACACCTAGTTGCTAAAGGCATGATGGAGGATATAGAGACAGTGGGAGGGCATATAGATTTTTGTGAGGCCTGTGTACATGGTAAACAGCATAGATACCCATTTCCCCCTTCCAAAAAAAGGGCTAGACACAAGTTGGATCTCATCCACTCTGATGTCTGTGGTTGTCAAGACTCATTCCCAAAGGTAATTAGGAACTAGAGAATGTAGGTTATGATAGCACTACATCAGAAAATGTTGGAAGTACATTGGAAGTGTTTCCAACTGTAACACTACAAATAAGAACCATTGGCCTCAGCTTATGTGCTGTGCCCTTCCAGTTCTTGTGGGTTCTAACTTAAGTGTGGTCCACATGTCAGAAGAAAGTACCAAGGGGTTGGAAAGTTGTCAGAGACAACTTGGGGGTCTGACAACTAGAGACTAAGTCTAGTGTTGAGAGTGAGGTAAGACTGGTTGACATAAGTCAACTAGGAGGAAAGTTGGAAAGGAAGTCAGAAGGGAGTCAGAGGTCAGAAAGTGAAGAGACTTTAGAACTTAGTCAGAAGGCTAGGTGGGATCTTAGTTGATATTCAAATTGGAGTCTAGGGTACAGAACTGAGCTACTTAAATACTAGTATTGCTAATTGTAATAATGAAAGCAGGAATAGCAACACTATGGAGACAAGGAATAATAAGAGTCCTTGACACATACTAGAAGTAGCAGAAGCAGAAGCAGAAACATATCTGAGTGGAAGAGTTCATAGTAATGGTATTGTATACATAAGAGTCATAGGATCAAGACAATAGTTCAGAGATAAGTGAGAATGGAAATGGGTGGAAATGGTCAGAAGTATATTGGAAGACAATTTGGAATGTTGGAAAGTGTCAGAAAAATCATGGATATGACAGTGGTCTGCTACCTTATAGCTTAGGGGGCAAGCACTACTTTATCACCTTCATAAATAATCATACATGGCATGTCTGGTTATACCTGCTTCATAATAAAAGTGATGCTATTTCTGCTTTCAAGGAGTTTCAAGCCTTAGTGGAGAACCAAACTGGTCTCACCATAAAGGTTATATGTACAGATAGCAGTGGAGAATACACCTCTACTGAGTTTGAAGGCTATCTTACTAACCTTGGGATCATTCATGAGAAGACAACACCTCATACACCAGAACAAAATGGCCTTGCTGAAGTTGAGAACTGCATCATTGTAGAGCATACATGGTGTATGCTTTATGAAGTAAATCTCTCCTCTGGTTTCTGGGCAGAGGCAGCCAACACAGCAGTCTATCTCATCAATCATTCTCCACATTCTCAACTCACTGAGACAACTCCTCATGAAGCTTGGTCTGGAAATAAGCCAGCAATTGGGAGCTATTGCCCCTTTGGTTGCCCAGCATATGCCCACATTCCCAAGGAACAGTGGAAAAAGCTTGACTTTAAGACATGCAAGTATATAATGATCAGCTATCAGAGCCAGGGTCAGAGCTAGATTCAGAATTTAAGAAAGGAATGGAGTAGTTGCTCTCCTATGTTTCTGTTCAGTGTTTTCTCCTAATTCAAAATGTAAATATCTGGAATGCAAATTTTTGATTTGAGATATTGTACATACTTTGCACTTGTGAAGTACTGCTTTTCTGAAATTCAGTTGGATCAGGGCTTCTATGTTGCTCTCTTGACCTCTCAGGAAATTTACATATGGAAGAAACATCTTTATGTCTGAAAGGCACTTGAAATCAACTAACTGTGATTTGGAAGCTAATAAAACAAAGGAAAATTAGAATTTTGAATTATTCCATAAGCAAAATATACCCACTGAACATTGGAAAAAGCTTTGTTTGATTACCTCTTCCAGAAACAGAACCATTAACTAAATAAAAGGAAGGCAATCAAAATACATAAATTTTTAATGAAAATTAATTAAACAAACAGGTCATTAGAGCCACCATAGATATAGAAGGAAGAGAAGAGTTGGAGCTAATTAATGCATCCTGAGCAATAGATTCATGGGCAGAGGTATCTTGTTCCAATTCTGCTTGGCCTTCAGCAATTTTTGCTTTTTTCTTTCTACCAGAATTCTGTCTGGCCCTCCAGCTAAGTGTCTGGGCTTGTTCTTGGTGGCTGGGTTCCTTCCACCAACTATTTAGGGTGTAAATTTACAAGTATTGAAGATCTGGTTAGTATAAATGGTGATGGATTGCAAGAAAGATAAGGAATGGTATATATTTCGCATTTTTATGAGCTATGGGAATGAAATACTTAACTGGGCTGTGAGCTGTGCAATGCACAATACAGTGATGACAGCATCCCAAATGAGCATTAGGTGTTGCCCAATTTGTTATTAGTTAACACCTAATTGGGTGTTAGCTAATGCCTGATTAGGTGTTAATTTGTCCTAGACACTACACCAGAGCCTGATAATTGTATCAGAACCTAAATTTTGAAGGAGAGTTAGGGACTAGCACTTACTAGGAGGTTCAGTCTCACAAGCATATGGTGACTCAAATTCATGTTCCAATAATGACACATGACCAAAGCCTACCAAAGCACATCAAGATATATACAAACCTTTCATACTCATCTAGGTGGATGTCACAGAAACAGATCATCATATGACAACATCCTCAAGTGATTAAACATTAAGGGAAATTTTGGGAGTCCTATAGCCACTTCCTTTGGACATTTTCTATGCAATTCAACCAACTTTATTAAGGTTCTGAAAATGGGTAATACTATATTCAAAGCTGAATCCAAATCTATATGCAATGTGGAAAGTTGAAATCAGAGCTACACTTTATTAGATCATCTATAAAAAATGAGACAACATGTGCAAAGCATGCCACTGGCAAGTTACATGTCACTTAATCTCCTTGAAATGATGGATTAGTCATAACTAACATAAGCAATGTATCTGCTAGTAAGTGCAAACAGGTGACAGGTTATGCTATTTTCAGTCCTCATGTGTCCCTGTTCTGAGTGGCCACAGTCCAATTGTGGACTATTGATAATTGCCCAAATTGGATGTGTGCTAATTTTGTATCTCTCTTGCCTCCTCACCATTTTCTTTTCTTCAAGCTATGCTGAAGCCCATCTTTCCTTGATCCCAGCCATAATGCACCTACACAAAAAGCAATACATATGAATTCTCCTCTGATCTTGGATCTCTTTAAGTCTTTCCAAATTAAGTAATTTCCATCTGTGTATCTTTTTCAGCCAAAACTCCGAAATATCAAGAGCATTATCATAGATATTTATGATTAGATTTCTCTCAAATAAAATACATCTTGATTTTAAACTACAGTGCTATCATATTCCTGGGCCTCAGAGCATCTGCTTTTATGTGTACATGCCAACAATAAATTCTCTCTTCTAGCATATATAATATTGTAACCATCACACCATCATTGAATAGTTGTTATAAATCTCAATTAAATTGTGGAGTAGGTGAGGTAAAATTGTCTCAAAGTATCCTAAGACCAGCACAGTCAGAGTCATATTCAATATTCTACCAGATTTCCCTGTTTTTTTCTTTTTCAGCCAAGGTATGTGAGAATAAATGCTTTATTTTGAGTAAGTTTAATGTTAAATAATGTTAAAAATTCGAAAATATAAACCTATATAATATCCAAGCTCTATAGCACCAGCTCATAGGCCATTACTTCCTTATTCAACATTCTAACAATTTTACAATATGGAATCTGCACATAAATATGCTAATGAAAGTGAATTCTATTTATTTCATTAAATTAAAGAAGGATCCCAGGTTATAGCATGTTACAGCTATGGTTTTTCCTTTTTGTCTTCTTTCTCTTAACTTTTTGGGAATTTATCTTTAATTATTATGAAGCCTCCACAAACATGATAGCCCTGTCCTGCTTTCTATGTTCAAGTTACTGGTGACCAATTGATCCACACTACATGCCTTACATGTGACTTTCATTATGTGTTCAATGTATGCTTCTCCTTCCCTTTCCTTTCCTTTCCTTTCCTTTCCTTTCCTTCCTCTCAATCTACACTGCTCCATTTCTGTACTCTCTGCATTAAATCTTCTATATTTGTAAGAGTATTCCAATGTTCAAATAGGTTGTTTTTGACTTCTTGAAGTGGTATTTTAGCAGTTCTGCAGTATCAAATATCATGTCAAATTTTCCAAACTGATCATCTGATAAGCCAATAATCACAATTATAATAAAATTCTATCTTCCAGTGGGCAAACATGGCATCATCTGTAATCCATAGAGGTAAGTGATCTTTGGTATTAATGTGTATTACTCTCTTATTATTATAATACAAATTAGTTATCCAATAGGTCTCAGCTGTGCTATATTGTGTTTCAAATAAAGAATATTCTGTGAACCCTAGAGATAAGTTATTAGTGCTTATTTATCATAGTAAATTTATTGTGGTTTATTTTATATATAGATTTTGCTTCTCTTCTTTCTGCTATATAGATCAATAGCATCTCCTGAGTTCTATCATGTGAGATCTTTGTCTACTTTTTCTTTGTTAAATTTTAATTTTAATTGCTCAGGTATCAGCCTCCTTCTACTTGTCATATCCACAATTCCTTCCAACACTTTCCAACATTCCAAATCATCTTCTGATATGCTTCTGTCCATTTCTGCCTGTTTCCATTCTTGCTTATCTCCAAAATATTGTCTCAATCCTATGATTCATACTTATACAATACTGTTACTATGAACACTTCTGCTCAGATATGTTTCTGCTTCTGCTTCTGCTACTTCTATTATGTGTCAAGGACTCTTATTATTCCTCATTTCCATAGTGTTGCTATTTCTGCTTTCACTATTACAATTAGTGATACTAGTATTTAAGTAGCTCAGCTCTGTACTCTAGACTCCAATTCAAATATCAACTAAGATCCCACCTAGTCTTCTGACTGTTTTAAGTCTTGTTTGTTTTCTGACCTCCAACTCCTTTCCAACTTTCCTTCCAGTTGACTTATGTTGACTAGTCTTCTCTCACTCTTGACACTACACTTTGTCTCTAGTTGTCAAACCCCAAAGTCATCTCCAACAACTTTCCAACCCTGCAGTACTATCTCCCAATGTGTGGACCATGTTTTAAGTCAGAACCCATGAGAACTGGAAAGGTGCAGCACATAAGCTGAAGCCAATGGTTCTTATCTGTAGCATTACAGTTGGAAACCCTTCTGATGTACTTCTGACATTTTCTGACATGGTGCTATTGTAACCTACATGCTCTAGTTCCTATTTACCTTTGGGCATGAGTCTTGACACTACTCCTAAAAGAGATGGGCAGAGATTAGCAAATCTGAACTGTGGCCACAGATTAAAGTCTAAGATAGACATTGCTCTGATGTAGCACCTTATGTAATCTGTATTACTAAGCACCAAGAGCAGCCAAATCTGCAAGTTGAAAATTTTGCAAAGTTTGAATAATTTTACAGAGAAAAAACTTGGATTAAAGTTGTGCTACAAAGGTGCTGGCATGTTTATTTGAGCAGCCCTTACTTTTGCAAGCATGATGGGAGGTAATGTGCAATGGCTGTGATATCATTTGTTTACTCATGCTGCTTCTGCTCCTGATAAACCTAGATCATAACTGGAAATAAATCTGGCAGACCAGTTTGCATATCTGAAACCAAAATCAGATTTGAGTGTACTTGTAAATAAAGTATAGAAAGAGAATTACTGTCTGATTTAAAGCAGTGGTATGGTGTCAAGACTTGTTTCCAAAGGTAAATAGGAACTAGAGGACATAGGTTATGATAGTGCCATGTTGGAAAATGTTCAAAGTATGTCAGAAGGGTTTCTGACTGTAATGCTACAGATAAGAACCATTGGCTTCAGCTTATGTGCTGCACCCTTCCAGTTCTTGTGGGTTCTAACTTAAATGTGGTCCACATGTCAGAAGATAGTACTGTGAGGTCAGAAAGTTGTTGGAGATGACTTGAGGGTTTGACAACTAGAGACAAAGTCTAGTGTCAAGAGCAAGGTAAGACTAGTCAACATAAGTCAACTAGAAGGAAAGTCAGAGAGGAGTCAGAGGTTGGAAAGTGAACAAGACTTAGAACTTAGTCAGAAGACTAGATGGGATCTTAGTTGATATTTGAATTGGAGTCTAGAGTACAGAGCTGAGCTACTTAAATACTAGTATCACTAATTGTAATAGTGAAAGCAGAAATAGCAACACTATGGAAATGAGGAACAATAAGAGTCCTTGACACATAATAAAAGTAGCAGAAGCAGAAGCAGAAACATATCTGAGTGGAAGTGTTTGTAGTAACAATATTGTATAAGTATGAGGCATAGCATCAAGACAATATTTTGGAGATAAGTGAGAATGTAAACAGGCAGAAATGGTTGGAAGCATATCAGAAGATGATGTGGATTGTCAGAAAGTGTTGGATGAAATCATGGATATGGCATATGGCATCAAGACATGCAAGCATGTTTTTTTCCATCTCAGCAATATTACTTGTTTTGGCAGTGTTACAATAATGGAACTTGTCCACACCCAATATTGCTTGATAAAGTTGAGCTCACAGTGGTATTTTGGGTAGAAATCATAAATATGGCCTTGTGAAGTAATGAATTCTTCAAGTTTAGATTTTTGTGCCTTGAAGTCTGGTTGTGTGAAGAGAAGGCAGCAGCAACAACAGTCAGTTTTGCCCTGTATACATTTGAAACCTTCACATTGGGCAAGTAACCTGCTGTCCCTCTATAGACTGCATTCCCAGATTATTTGTCCATGCCTTTGAACCAGCCAGGCATGGTGGGATGATCATCTTCATAATAAAAGGACTGAGTTTCTCTGTTGGGTGTCAAGAACTCATTTCCAGGTAAGACCTGGAGTTGCCGGGCAAGTAATAACTTGGAAGGGGCAAAGGAAAGTAACTGGAGACTCCAGTGATATCTCTGGGAACATGTTCTAGCACTACATTGAAGAGAGGATCAGAATGGATGGCAGCTTCAGCTTATGTGCTGCTGTCATATCCACGAATCTCTTCCAACACTTTCCAACACTCTGAATCATCTTCTGATATACTTCCAACTATTTCCGCCTGTTTCCATTCTCGCTTATCTCCGAACCATTGTCTTGATCCTATGACTCATATTTACACAATACTGTTACTATGAACACTTCTGCTCAGATACGTTTCTGCTTCTGCTTCCGCTACTTTTATTATATGTCAAGGACTCTTATTATCCCTCATCTCCATAGTGTTGCTACTTCTGCTTTCATTATTACAATTAGCGACACTAGTATTTAAGTAGTGCAGTTTTGTACCCTAGACTCCAATTCAAATATCAACTAAGTTCTAAGTCTCTTCGCTTTCTAACCTCTGACTTCCTTCCGACTTCCCTTCTAGTTGACTTATGTTGACTAGTACTATCTCGCTCTCAACACTAGACTTCGTCTCTAGTTGTCAAACCCCTAAGTCGTCTCCGATGACTTTCCGACCCCGTGGTACTTTCTTCCGACATGTGGACCACATTTAAGTTAGAACCCACAAGAACTGGAAGGGCGCAGCACATAAGCTGAAGCCAACAGTTCTTATCTGTAGCGTTACGGTCGGAACTCTTTCTGACATTACTTCTGACATTTTCTGATGTGGCACTATCATAACCTACAACCTCTAGTTCCTATTCACCTTAGGGAACGAGTCTTGACAGCTGCACCCCCTTCATTTCTAATGTCCAATTTACAGATTATTATTAGCAAAGTTGAACAGAGGCAAGGAATCAAAAACTCAGCTTCCTGACCAGAGGTTGGTCAGGTGAAATCTCTGGGGACTGGAGATTTGGCATGAGAGCAATAATGATGATGAGAGGAGGTCAAGAGAGTTGAGGATGTTGAGGATGTCAGAGGTAGCTTCACCAGTGAGGATGAGACTGGCAATGGTAAAGTTGTAGTAATTAACAAACTGAAGTACTACAGTACATTTGAGGTACTTAAACACTGAGAATTGTAATTACCCAGAGTAATACCGCAGAGTACTAAAACATACTAAGTACAAAGGAGAAGTAAGTGGGTCAAACAAAAGAGAGCATATGACAATAGTAAGTAATGTTAACACAAAGGAATATACTGATAGAGGACTAGTGTCCTGTGGCTGAAACACATAAGTTGAGAAATGGAAATAAACTGGAGTAAACCTGAGTAAACCAGAGATGATGCAGTGAGTCAGGAAAGTGTTGGGATTGATTGGAAACTTGATTAGGAGTGTATAGGCAGTAATTGTGAGTGGGATATGACATTGGGTAAACTTGTGTTGTGAATGCAAGCACCTCCTTTGTGATGCACCCAAGTTGCTAAAGGACCCTTCAGCATCTTCCTTGCTGAGAGAGCATTATCTGTGTGCTTCTGATGACTCAGTGCATTGTCAAAAAGAAACAGACCAGTTGAAAGTCCATTTGTCCTCCCTTCAAAAATATCAATAGCATGGTCAACATGTATTATCAAGTCATCAGAGGTGAAGTAGCCATCATGGTTCTTGCCTGCCTTGAAGATGATGCATGCTGACCTGTGCAGCAGTGTGCTGCACTGATTAGATTTGTGGCTAAATTTAGAACAAAAGATTAACTCACTCTGTGCTGTCTTCACTTTCCAACTGTCCCAATTTGACTATCAAAAACTCCAATGGCATGAGAGAAGACCCCTTGCCTTTCTTCAATGAAAAAGGTTTGTCAGATCAATGTGCCCACATAGTTTTTTAACAGTCAGTCTTGTAAAATGTTGATTCATCATGTGTGATGAGAATGAGGTGGAAATGTTGACCATGTGGGACAGGGAATCCATTGAGTTCCCCTCCACAGTTTCCATCATTGTTGTATGAGTACATCTGCTTATCATAGACCTTCCACCACTTGATGAATTCTGTTTGGTAATTGGCAACATCTTCTCTTTCATGGCCATCAACATACATTCCATTTCTTTTTTGCCCATATTGCCATCCCATTTGATGAAGCCAGTGTTGTGCAGTATGTAGCAAAATCTTCTTTTTTGTAGAACTAATCTCATCAAGCTTTTCTTGCATCTTTGGCATCTCCATAAAGTCCACAATATCCTGTGCTTGAATGTAATTGTTTTTGCCAATCCCCAAAAGGTGAATCTGTATTGCATGCACAAAATCTTCATCATCAAGCATCATTCCCTACAGCTTCCCATTGTCATATCCTGCTCACAAATACTGCACCATACACTTCTAATTGGGTTCCAATCAATCCCAATGCTTACTTCTCCATTGCACTAGTATGATTATAGTGCTCTGCATATTTACTCTGGTTACTTAGTATTTAAGTACTTTGA
>JASFDD010000606.1:0-12328 GCA_036937055.1 Nidula microcarpa | reverse complement strand
GTGTAGGGCTGGTGGTAGGGCTGGCTTAGGATTGGTGACTGACTTCAAGTAAGATTGATGACTGATGTCAGGTATGATTTGTGTTGACTGGTTGCAAGAGAAGGATATGGCAACCAGACACTGGCACTGTCTTTTGATAGATATAATGTGCAGGCTTGTCAGAACATTTCTTTGACATGTGAGAGATATTTGTTGTGATGTATTATGTGCAAACTAGCAACCTGTTGTTGGCTTTTGCTCGTCGAAGAAAAGAGTGGTGCCACCTTCTCAATGCTCACTTTGGAAACACTGCACCTCCATCATCTTTTGCTCATCGAAGAATCACCAAGGTACGTAGGAATGCACATAGATCTGTTTCAGTTTCACAATTCAGCAATATACTGCAGCTTATCTCCACTGAAACCAGCTGAACTACACATTTTATTTTACAATGTGAGTAGGTCCCCGTGCCCTATTATACTTTTCTCAGATTACTTTCGAGTAGATTTGTACTTTTATTTACAGTATAAATACTTGTATCGTTCGATCTCTAGAATGTCAATAGTCTCGCTAAGCTAAATACAAATGCACATAGATCTGTTGGGGTTTCACAATTCACCAATATACCACAGTTAGCTCTACCGAAACTAGCTGAACTGCACTTTTTTTTTCACAATATGAGTAGGTCCTCGTGCCCTACTATATTATTCTGATTACTTTTGAGCATATTCAAACTTTTACTTACAGTATAAATACTCGTAGTTGCCGACACCTAATAATCACCACTTTTTTGCGAATTGAAGAATGTTAAAGTGGAAATTGACAAGTTGAAGGCAATGGAGATGTCGAAGGAACAGGCAGCATTAAATGGCAGATAAAAAGATGGGTTGATAACAGTGCAGGCAGATGGTCGAATTGCTTTGCTAGTGGTCGATGTTATACTGTCTACCGCAGACAGCCTTGTGTGCCAGTCTCTCGACAGTGGAAGCAAGCCTCCAGCAGCCACCGATGAAAAAAAAGTTGACAGAACTATAATGAACGACTGAGATCTCTCTTCAAGGTGTTCTACCAACATTTCACCTACGATTTCATCAGTTGCTATTATTCAGGCTACAAGTTCTCAGGTATCCTAAGCCGAGCATAAGAAAAAAGTTATATATTTTTTATTCGGGGAAATGTATACTGTACCAGAGATGGGGTTAAACATATTGTACAGGGAGATATCGTGATATTAAATACAGGACAACGGCGGTAACGTTCATTGCAAAAATTCGACTGACTGCTCCAAAAGCTGCTTTGCTACTAGCTTGTTCGTGAGATGGATAGTTCGGGCAGCGCTACATTCACCCTGCTTGAAATATTTTGCTTACCTGTATAAACACTGTATTGGCCCACCAGAATCGCTACCGCGGAGTCGTCCACAGCATCGTCCACAAGATAGTAGCCACCCTTCTCTGCATGACTTTCCTTGCCTACTTGCCACCGCTGACGGTCCATTCATCACGAGTTTCTCCTTCACAAAGTCTTTGCAAGCTGCCAAATGATTCCGCCAGACAAGATTGCTAAGCTCCTGCGTGTATACACGATAGAGCGGAGCCAGGGGGTCAAGCAAGAATGAAAGTGCTGTGGAGAGTGTCAGCGTGGGCTACAGACATGTCGATGAGGGTACTTACCTTGAAGTAAATCACGAGCGTCAAGAAAGAACGAAAGTGCTGTGGAGGGTGTCAGCGTGGGCTACGGATACAACGACGAGGGTACTTACCTTGAAGCAAATCACGAGCGTCAAGAGAAAAGCACGACTTAAACAAATGCGAACGTAGGGCCACGTGATATTTCACCCGACCTCTCAACAAGGTGTGTTCAACTTGTTTGATAACATCGTGCTTCTCCGCTCATCTATCCCGTACTTCGCTCGTGTGTATCACAGCAAAGTTTCTATTTGCTCAGATCTACAAACGTCTCTACTATATCGTGTGTATCACGCATTAAGAGAGCTCGTCTGTGCTTCAAGTTGTCTGGGACTGCCATAACTTGAGTGTCTCTGCAAGATGCCGATCCTTTCTCTCAATGTCAATCCTCAATGAAAACGCGGAAGGTATGTTATCCAATCTACACGCCCTTCTCATAAATTATCTTGGGCACACAGTTATTTCATTGCTGGATGGCGAAGACACGCAGTTCCAGCTACAGTGCTCCTGAATTGTTGATTCCTTTCTCGTCGCATTGAGTTCTCCCAAGGCGTTCTTGTGCCGGAGACTCATGGGGCGCGATGATTCGGACTGAAGCCCTGGACAAGCTCCAGTCGAGTGAACGTCTGGTCATCGCTGTTTTGTTTCTTTTGTTTGGTTGACCTGTCCATTTGTTTGACTGACACCTTACTCCCGCAGTGCTGACTATGAGTTCATTTAGTGCAAAATGAACGCATTGAGCGATATTCAGACACCCAAGGTAAGTTACCTTATCATTTTCTTTCAAAAATAGTTCTTTATTTTCTGGCCCCATGGTCCCTCTCAAGGCGTTCTTGTGCCGGAGACTCATGGGGCGCGATGATTCGGACTGAACCCCTGGACAAGCTCCGGTCGAGTGAACGTCTGGTCATCGCTGTTGTGTTTCTTTCATTCTCTTGACATCCCAAGACGAGAAGCTAATGATAATTTGAGCAGGAGTCACGGTGTAAGGTAGGTGCGCGTTTCTCATTATCCTTTTGCATGGCCGTGTCATGTTCAACTTATTGTCCTTAAGATAGATACAGGCTTAGTGCGTTCTCTCCAGGCTGGCAGATGGGACAGCCAGAGCACTTTTCTTTCTGGCACAGTGAGTACGTGCATGTATCAGAAGGCTCAGTATCCTAAGCAAAGCCAACACAGGCCCCGCGATATAACCGTTCCAGAATCAAAAACACAAGACTAACTTGTTGAAGAAGAATGCAAGTCATTTCATATATTACTTTCGTTACTGTATATACTAATGCTTATTCGTTTCCGGCAGAAAAGATCAAAGCTGCAAAAAGTCGTCCCCAAGTTGAAGAACCAGTTGAGGAATCACTCTACGATTCAGATGACTCAGGCCCTCACATCTCTGGAAGTGCAATTGAGGAGGTGTGTTCCATGTTCGACCTCGAGAAAAGCATTACAATCATGAGGCGCGTATGTTGCGATATTCTGGTCGACATTCATGGATATTGATATGTTCTCTCTCTCAGCTTGGAAGAACGCTAGGAGCTCTTATCAGCCGCTAAAAATCAAATAGAGGAGCACAACGAGCACATCTCTATCGCCATGGGAGATGGCCCAAATGATTTGCAGGAGCTCACCGAGGACAATAAAGAGAAGGATGGTCTCCCGTTATCAGAGGAAGAAGCTTGCAATGTAGAGGTCCCAGCTCACTTATGTAGGGTACAGGGGACGATGGACCTCTATAACGAAGAAGCACGACCACTCGAACACCATCCGAACGACATCACACGCCCGTGCCTAAGTCCAACGCGTCAAGATACAGGCAGATCTACCGCGACCAGCAACTCAGACACAGATTGATTGACGGCACTGCATCCTCATTCGGGTCCAAAGCATGCGTATGCATGCGATCACTATGCGGGTATGTTTTAGAACTGAAGCATCCGCTTTGCGTCCTCCTTTTCTTTCTTGATCCTTCTTGATCCTTTTTATGATCATTTTCCATCTCTTTATCCTCATCTTTGTGCTCCTCGGCACACGATGTCCCTATTTCTTTTCTCTACCCTTTAAGTTTTCTTTTCTTTCTCCTTGGCACTTCGTAGGTATAAAAACCCCTTGTACCTAAGTAGAAGAGAGGCAGTTGAATCCACTCGAGTTCACCTGCATCGTTGCATCGTCCCAGTCCTCCGTATAGGACTTCGCCCATCACCTTAACCTCACCCGCTTCAAACTAGTCTCGCTTCCATCACCATAGACTTCGCACCAGGCTCTGTCAGCCTTTGTTCACAGTCCACAAGTGACTTCTGTCGTACGTTCTTGCTTCGCTCGACAGTCCCACCTTTGGGGACTGTTTATTACCTTCATCCTCAGCTCCCAAATCGCGCTCACAAATTGTAGTTGGATTTTACATTCACCTATTATTTAGCTTTACATTGCCCTACCAACTTCGAACCTCCAGTAGTCGACGAGACGTCGCTACGAACAACAAGGTTATTTAGCCTTACTTGTTAGTGCACTTATGGGGTACCTTTCATCTATAGGCTACTTTGCATCACTTCAGCAAGCTCGACTGGAAACGTCTCAAGAAGTCCGGGCAACAATGATTGTATTCGGGACCTTCTCAAAGGGTGGGGAACATTATATTCCTCGCCTTAAACTGCGTGTGTATTTCTTACAGGGGATGCCATTTGAATCGGAACTGGTTAGGGTTATTAGAGCACAAAGTGCTTGCTTGGAATGCAGGCAGAGGATTTACATCACACACTTCATGCACCAGTCGATTTGGGGAGAGTATGGGTTGAATTGCCTCTAGGTGCATCGTATTACTTATGCAAGCTTTTGTGGTCTATGTATGAAATAATCATCTGGAACATTTGTTAAAGATGTGTTCTATTTCATTTCTGTCAGAGTAACTATTCTCTCTTCTAATATGTACCAAACATCCTCAACCATACTGAACATACTAAACATACCAAATGTACTGAAATGAACCAAACTCAGGTGACGATTGATATGTAAATGATAATAATAATCTACTTAAGCTGAAGTACTTTTGAAGATAGGGACTGCCTTTACAAGAATATGCGGTGCAGCACCGCTGCTCCTGCTAGGCAGTCTCTTAAAGTCTTTATGACAAGCAGTCGGCCAAATCTTGTCCTGGCAGGCATGAGGCACCCAGTACAGATGGTTAAATCTCTTGCGAAGACCCACCTGAATCACCTTGACTGCTGTTTCTTCCAATACATTAACCATGTCCTTCCATTCCTTGTGGTAGGTGCACTGCTGATAGCCCTGGGCATCAGCATCCAATACATGCCCCTTTTCCGGCCACAAGTGTTTGAATGTGATTCCAAAATCTTTCTCAAAACCCTCTTTATAGGAGGAAGCATAAAAGTAGTCAGGGAGGCAAAAGCTGCAAAAGACAGCCTCCGTAATGGTAGTCCTCTGGCCATGAGTTAGTCTACAGTAAGACTGGTTTGTTTTTGATTTAGGGTTGGGGCATTTAAAGAACAGGTCTTGCAGGAACTGGTGCCAGAGATGAGAGACCTTGGCATCCAGCAGCTCAGCTGGGTCTTGGTTAGGTACCACTTCCTCCTGGTCAGAACCTTCATTGACATCTGGTGGGGGAAGGGTGTATCCTTTAGCAGCAAAAGTGAACAAGTCTGATTCTGGCTCCTCTGCAGCTGCCCAGTTATGATATGCAGGGGTGTGTTGAGCTTTGTTGCTCACACGATCTGGCTGGCAATCACTCTGTTTGCTTATGCTGACAGTGTTGAACTTGTGTTTGAGCACAGAATGTGTCATTCCAAATAGGTGGTGAAATGCCATCTCTGACAGCTGGGGCCATGCCTGATCCAAGGAGTGCTGACCAGAGGAGGCATGTACACCTTGTTCAAGAATACGATGCCAAATGGAATGGCTGGATGAAAGCCATTGTCATTATTTGCAGGAGTACAAGGAGCTGGATAGGCAAGAAGGGCCTGGTTTGCACCCACAGCATCCATGCAAGGAAAGGTTGCATTCATGAGAGACCGTGAGGACAGGTCATCATGAGGGCAGAAATGAAGGCCATTTGCCAGCCAGACGCAGGCTGCAGTGAAAATGAGAGCTTGGGGTGCCACACGTTTCCATGACAGAGACTGACACTGTGTCTTCAGTACCTGGAATATTGCCAGGAGGCAGTATGCACAAAGGCCCCTACAAATAACATGGTTTGGTCAGTTGAAAGATCCCCATAGTAGAACATAGGGTTACTCACCACTACGATTCATGAGAAAACTTAACCAATGAGTTGCACAGAAGCTCCTTGTCATACTTGAGGAGGACCTTCATTGCCTGGCTGAAGGGAACACGGACTTCAATCTGTGCATGCGAGGAGTTTGTGTCAATGGCCTTTGTATACACATTGTAGAGGTTATTGCAGAAGGCATTGTTTGCAGTCATGGCATTGACGCAGGTGAAGGCTTTGCCATGGTGCTTGCCTTCTGGATTGTAGGTCAACACCTTATTGGTGGTGTAAAGCTGCATATAGCAGGCCTTGAATAGGCCCTGAGATTGAACACCTACCTCAATTCGACAACCAGAGACAGCTGTCAAGTGCGAAGACAGATCCCGGGAGTAGTACAAACTTCCAAGGATGTAATGCAAGATGCTTTTTGCAAGTCAATGTCCAGTACCTGCTGCACCACATGCACATGCGAGTCAGTCCGCCACTGCAGGAAAAACTCCCCTCTTCTGCCTGAGAATCAAATTCATCATCGGAAACAGAACTATCATGGAAGACCTCCAGGCCAATGTCAATATACCAGCCACTGCCTTCCAAGACTTGCCTTGACAGGCACATTTCAGTGAGGAAGTTGTCCAGGGCATTGGATACAGAAGACTCATGGGTAGCGTGGCTAGTCCCATGTTTTGTTCCACAGATGTTGAGAAGGAAGAAAAACCCCTCTGCCCATGAGACACTGTTGGAATCGAGATGGCGGCGGATCACACACCCAAAAGAGAAGACAGACCAGGAGGGAATCTGCTTGGTTTGATATGAGAGCTGGCCACCTGCCTGCCGAGCGTGAATCATCTCTGTGTTCAAGGTTGATGGCCATTCAGATGCTTTGATGTGAGCAATCTCCTCTATCGCTGGTCTAAGCCCTTTCTGATAAAATTCAGCCTGTTCCTCCATAGTAAGAGTGACTTGCTCACGCTCTGGAGTCGCCAGGCCAGAAAACACAACCCAAATCATATTACACTCATCCCACTTAGCAAACATGAGATTTGGAATATGATGAATTGCAACGGGCATAGACACCTGGCAGGAGCAGGTGAGTAAAGGATAAATAAGCTTATAAAGCTGCTACTTACATCCCGACCTGCCATCGAATTGTAGCTGAGGTGGATGGATTCTCTCAGGGTATCCCGAGGGTTGGCTATTGGGTACACCCAGATGGACCAGTTGACGTCGATGTTCGCGGATATTCCAATGAGCGAGTCATAGTCTCGCAATGCCGATAGCTTTCTGGCATTCAGGACAGCATTCTTAACAGGATCCAAGACAACCTGTTCCCCATTGTAGATGCCATTCAGAACGAACTGAACAAACTGTGTATGATCGTCCTGTTTGTAAAGCTCGAGAGCCTTCTCATTGAACTGGTCCAAGGTGTAAGAGTGTTCGGGATGTTCATTGGGCATGATGATCAAGAAGATTAGGGTAGCAGCTACAAAGGAGACAAAAGACTAAAGTAGGGTGGAGTGGGGTGGCTTGTGATGACAAAGTGACATGCCCTTATCTACCTCCATATCAAACATGGAATAAGCACCAAGGGGTCATCTTTCTGTGCGAACCTATACTTCGTCTGGCATCTGTCGGTGTACTTAGGGTCTGATGAAAACAAGTGAGGAGCGTACATGATACCCCAGAAAGAAACACATACCTGCAGGGATCCATTTCAAACGGCCGTAATGGTCTGTTAGGGGAAGTGAGCGACAAAAGTAATTGATGGAAACTTCTGACGGAAAAAGGAGAATAATCTTTACTGCAGGCGTGTTGGCTAGCAGCAAGTCCAAATCCTGGAGAGGCAGCAAAAACGGAAGTATATGGAAAAGATCGGGGTTGTGGAAGACAATTCGACAGAGATGAGGGCTGCCATCAGCAGCCGCGATGATGGGTAAGAGCCAGTAAATGGCTTTGTGGATATCAATCTCAAGGATTACGAGGTTGTTGAACCGGGCCCAAATAGGTTCGCACCACACCCCATCTACTCGTGATAAGTCAACAGGGAAGATGTGTCCCTCATAAGTGCGGTAGTCATGTGCATTGAAGGCAATCCTCCGGGACGAAAGCTCCATGACCAAGTATTGCCAGTGAGCGTGCACTAGTTCAGGCACATAGAGGCATTTCACCTCCAGCCTGACCAGAATCACAAGAACACTATAATTGGGCATCTTGACAAGCATGAGGAGCTCTCGACCGGGGCTGCCTTCGGCTGATGTAACATGAGGAAGCTTATCCCAAGCTTTGACAACACCAGCATCCTGCACATCAACATAAGCTGATAAGACCCAATGAGTTAGAAACCTGATTATTTACCTTAGCAGCATCCATTATCAGCAATTCACGTCTATTGGAGCATACTGACACTATAGCTTTTGTACTTATCAGCTTTAGTGAGCAGAAGCCTGAATGCATTGCCACTTACCATCAAGGCACGATAGTACAAGATTGAAAGAAGGGCATACGGAGAACTGGAATCTCCGGAAGAGGGTGAGGCGCAGATTAGCACTGCAAAGTGTTAAACAAATATCCGGAAACCCTGCATAACAGGCAATGATGACATCGTACACGATGTATGCTTCTTGAGATCCATTTGCAAAGAGGACCAAACACCGTGTACACACGGTGTTGGGTCCCTAGTCTTGATGGTGAAAACGGTCGAAATGTGCTGCGTGATAGACACGATACACAGTGGCGCCAGGAGGAAATGTGAGAGAGGACAAGAAGGGAAAGAGGTGTGTTTGGCAATAGATCGTTATTGCCAAATATCGACGTGTTTGGACCCAAGGACTACAGAGAGTGAGCCAAACACCTCTCACTTCGACTGAGTTGCAATCGCCACTTCACCCGATCATACATTACCACCACCATCTGTATCGTGTATACACGTAGCAGATACGCGCTCACTGGGACTATCAGACCATTAATGTGGCTGTGTGTATCACACCATATGTATCCCTGATAATTCACCTATCATGACACATCGACAATAATTACTTACCCAGCGCCCAAGTACGTGCTTTACATGCTGCTTTAGTTGTGCCGGGCTCTGATGGAAGTTATAGCTCTACATAGGTCTCAGTTGCGTCGTGTTCTTAACATGTTTTATTCTAGCCGGTATTCCGCATAAACCTTCTCTGGATTTTTTCTCCCTCGACTAACCGCCATTTCTCCAGTCTGTTCAGTGGATCTAAACACCACGTGGAACGCGTGAATCACCCTACGGTATTTTGATGTCTAGCCTTCGACAATTAATCTGTCTCATGTGTACATGCGGTTCGATTTATAACGGACTGTCCTCTACTGGCCAATGACCCTCTCAGCAATTATTTGTTCAGCCTC
Organism: Nidula microcarpa; assembly: GCA_036937055.1. Taxonomy (NCBI): domain Eukaryota; kingdom Fungi; phylum Basidiomycota; class Agaricomycetes; order Agaricales; family Nidulariaceae; genus Nidula; species Nidula microcarpa. The sequence goes on along the minus strand of JASFDD010000606.1, from coordinate 3,067 downwards.
TAGGATGTCAATAGTCTCGCCAAGGTGTGTACGAATGCAAATAGATCCGCTTCAGTTTCACAATTCAACAATATACCACAACTTATCTCCACCGAAACTGGCTGAACTGCACACTTTGTTTACAATGTGGGTAGGTTGCTGTGCCCTACTATATTTTTCTCAGATTACTTTCGAGCGGATTCGTACTTTTACTTAGAGTATAAATACTTGTAGTTACCGACACCTAATAACCACTACTTTGTTATGTCTAAATTTATTCTTCAGTTGTACAATACTGAGTACTTTACCTTTACAAATAATATTGATTACGATAGCAGATATATGGACTTCGAGAGCAGCGCATATGCTACTTCCTCATTATTCACTATGGAAACTTAGCCTCCCATCCATCAGCTTTTGCTCGTCAAATAAAAGTGTAGTGTTGGTTTTTAGTTACTTATATGTGAAAACTAGCACCTTGTCATCAGATATCTCTCATCGAAGAACGGGGTGGTGCTGCTTGATCGCTACTCACTTTGGAAACTTGGCGTGTCATCCGTTAGCCTTTGCTCGTCAAAGACAAGGGTGGTACTAGTTGTGTATTATTGAGATTGGAAACTTGGTATCCTGTACATCAGCTTTCGCTCATCGAATAAAAATGCACCGTCTATTGGAGCATATTGACAACATGGATTTTGTATCTATCAGCTTTAGCGAGCAGAAGCCTGAATGCATTGCCACTTACCATCAAGGCACAAGAGTTCAAGGTTGCAAGAATGGGGCACAGAGAACTGCACTTTCCGGAAAAGGGTGAGGCGTAGATTAGCACCACAAAGCATCCCGCTAAATGAATATCCGGAAACCCTGCATAATGAGCAACGATGACATCATACACGATACACCCTTCTTGAGATCCATTTGCAAAGATGACCGAACGCCGTGTACACACGGTATTGGGTCCCTAGTCTTGATGATGAAAACGGTCGAAATGTGCTGCGTGATACACACGATACACGGTAGCGCCGGGAGGAAATGAGAGATGACAAGGAAGGGAAGCAGTGTATTTGGCAATAGGTCGTTATCACCAAATATCGACGTGTTTGGACCCAAGGACTATATAGGGTGAGCCAAACACCTCTCACTTGGCAATCGCCACTCAACCCGATCACACATTACCACCGCCATCTGTATCGTGTATACACGTAGCAGATATGCGCTCACTGGATTATCGGACCGTTGAGATTAATGTGGCCGTGTATATCACACCATATGTATCCCTGATAATTCAACTATCAAGGCACATCGACAACAGCTACTTGCCCAGCGCCCAAGTACGTGCTTTACGTGCTGCTTTAGTTGTACCGTGCTCTGATGGAAGTTATAGCTCTACATAGGTCTGAATTGCTTTGTGGGCTTGACGTGTTTCATTCTAGCCGGTATTCCATGTCAGCCTTCGCCAGATTTTTCCTTCCTCGACTAACCACCACTTCTCTTGTCTGTTCAGTGGGTTAAACGCCACGTGGAACGTGTGATTCATGCTACTGTATTTTGACGCCCACCTTTCGACAATTAATCTTCCGCGTGTGTACACGCGGTCCGATTTTTAACGGACTATCCTCCACTTGCCAACGACCCTCTCGGCAATTATTCGTTTGGCCTCTAGGACGTCAATAGCCTCGCCAAGGTACATATGAATGCACATAGATCTGTTCCATAATTCACGAATATGCCCCAGCTTATCTCCACCGAAACTGGCCGAACTGCACATTTTGTTTTACAATGTGAGTAGGTCGCCGTGCCTCAGATTCGTACTTTTACTTGCAGTATAAATACCTGTAGTTCCGAACACCTAATAACAGTCACTTTATTGCGTCTCTCTCGCTCGTCGAAGCTTTATCCACTCAGCTCTTCATACTTCGACATGCCTGGACATAAGCTCAACGGTGCTCTGCTCAGCCTGTTCCTCCAGGACGAGACCCCATGGTCACTGGCGTTTATCATGGGCTATTTCCCGACGACGACTCCCTGCTTCCAGCAGGCCTTACTCGCTCAGATGTCGACAATGTAAAATCTTACATTAGCCAGTGCAATGCAATAGTAGGCGAAGATGCGCGCATCAAGTTCACCTCCAATAGAAGGCCAGGCACGAATAGTTGGGCGAGACCTCTGGGATGCTTTTACCAACAATCTGTGGAGGTATCTTTGTTCAGCTTCTTCTTTTCGCCCTGCCATGGTGCTCAGAGGCATCTGTACTCGGGAATACAGGAAATAACACGGCGGACAAGTCTGCTGACCAGTCACGCGTGAACCCGTGCAGAACAGTCACAAGCCAGTGAGCTGACCAGTGATTCGGTGTCACGCTATCACAGACGACCGAACCTTCACCTAACTTGCATCTAACCGCCATCTAGTTCGATCTTCCTTGTGTTTCAAGTTCATAGCTTCATATTCCAATGCCTCCTCGCCGCCCCAAGGTAGTTTGCACCTGCAAGGCATTTGGTTGTGGCTCGAAGATCTTTACCGATGAAAACAATCAAGTTCAACGCGGGAAGCTGGTTGCGTCCTCGACTCGAGGTAGCAGTGATTGTCAATGAAAGAATGAATTTAATTGGCCTGTCCAGAGAACAAGAATACATAGATTCCGACATAGAAACCTAGGAAACCTTTTGTTTGATCTTGAAGCCAAGCGCGGAGAACGATGGACGCAGAAAATGAAGTTGATTGTCAAATTTCCGATGTTGGGCGAAATCGAGATGTGACATTTGTCACGTTTTGTCAAGCGACTGGTCAGGTCACTGTTCTGCACGGGTCAAGACGTGACTGGTCAGCAGGTTTGTCCGCCGTGTAATCCACAGGTTTGAGGGAATGCACCCATCAGCATTAAGGTGTTCTACATCTTTTGTGAAATGAAATATTAATTGGGATTGTCAACAGACTCCAGACTCCTCGACGAATGTGGCCTTTTGAGGCGTTCTTGCAAGTCATAAGACATGCGTGCCTGTCTAATATCCAGCACTGAGCGGCCATCATTCTGGGCCACCGACGCACTCCTATGTGTCAAATGTGGTCTGTTGAGGTGCAGTGATAA
>JASFDD010000605.1:0-12356 GCA_036937055.1 Nidula microcarpa | reverse complement strand
GCGCAAAGTGTGAAATGGGGAGCATGGAGAAGCTCGAAGAAATAATTGACTCGCTCCCTTAAGTGTGGAGGCATGTAAAAATTCACTTCAACATGGAAGAGAAATCTGCCTCAGCCAAAGACCAGCGCCAGGCACGCATGAGCCACCTTTTGCATACGAGGCTACATGCAGAGAGTGAAGGCATATCAGATTGTAGCTTGTCTATGATTGCTTCTTGAAGCTCGTATGGGAAGGGAAATGCTTGCGCTGCAGTGGGTTTCAACATTTTGCAGCACGATAAAACTTGCGCACTGGATAATTGCAATGTGAGCATCTGGGTACAATTATTTGCAGAATGCTCACAGTTTTTCCGGCATAGGTAACTAACAGGTATCTCCAATAAAGTTGGAAGGTCTTATTTCCGTAGTTATATTGGTGCTAATTGAGGGGGAAGTGGGTAGGTTGATGTAGGGTACTAACAAGTGCAGTCAGTCGAAAATCCTGAACTTTGCACAGCTCGCGGTGGGTCCATGATCAGTGATTGCACCTACGGCGGTAAACAAATGCATGTCTTGGCTGAATTCCACATACACATAAGACATACCTGTATATTTTCCATTGCCAATACGTACAGAAAATATTACAATTGTTAGTTTCAAACAATGAAAGCAACAGAAGTACGAAAAATATGGGTCCTGTAAGTAAAGTAGGTAGGTCGTGGATCGTCGTAAGCAAGAGGACATCGCGGGTCGTGTATGGGGTATCGTCATATGGGTCGTCAGAATGCGCAGTAGCCATCGGGGTATCAGGGGGATATTATATGGGAATATAGATCATCGAGATGATATATAAAAAGATCGAACTTCAACTAAGCGAATGGTGAGAGAGGAAGAGTGTATGAGACAAGGGAGTGTTTGCCATGTCAAGCCATATTCATGAAGGTCATGATGAAGTAGACGTGAAGCAACAAATCAATAACTTCAAAACAACAGCACCCACAACACGACAGTGCACAGCCCCATGCTCATGGGGACGGGCTATCCCCCGTGGCCGGTGACTCCTGGGAGGCGCTGCAGCTGCCAGGCTTGACGGTGGAGGAGATTGAAGCTTGAATGCTTCTGCACGGGGGTGTTGGCAGGAGAGGGGGAGGGGGAGGACGACGATGGGGAAGTGGCCACAAACTCGCTCAGTACATTTGGGGTGCGTGAGCCAAGGAGTGGAATGACAACAGAGCTGAGGACGCGTCGGACGAGGGTGCGTTATCTCTCGCGCTCCAACTCCTGCTCGCGATGCTCTTCAACGCTTCCCACCCGCCTCTCCATCTCCTCCACGCGGTCCTTCAGCTTGTTCACCCCCTTCGCGTTGCTTGCAGTTCCACTAAGAGCGCCTCTTCACGCACGGCGATCTCGTGCTCCTTCTAGGCAAGTTACTCAGCAGCCTCTACCTCCAATGTGCGTCCGGCTTCCGCCTCCAATGCGTGTATGGCTTCCTGTTCGGCTTCACGTTGCCTCTCCGCCTCCCTCTCAAGTTCCGCATCCCGTTCGCTCATATCGACCTTCTCCACCCTACCCCAACAACGAAGCCCACACCTCCGCCTCCGTCATCTCTCGACCTTTCCTCCTCCTCCTCCTCCTCCTCCTCCTCCTCCTCCTCCTCCTCCTCCTCCTCCTCCTCCACTTTCTCTTCGTGTATATGCCCATGCCCATTCACCTCCACTCCATCCCCAAACACCTCACCACGCGCTTTCTCCTTCTTCCCTCTCCTCCTCCTCCTGCCTGTAACACATTACCTCACTACCAGGGATATGCTTGACCGTCTCCCCAAGCTCAAGCTCCTATGCCTCTGTGCTAGTCGACACAGCGGAAGCAGACAACGCAAGGAGCTACGCCATGCTAAGCTCGTCCTCGCCTTCTGGGTCTCCTCCGGGTTCATGGGAGTGGACATGGGGATTTGGATTCGCGTGCTATGTCGTACCCCGACACGGACTCGCCCTCAACGGTGGTATCGTACCCCGCCTTGGACTCAGACACGTCCCCGCCACTACTGGGAGGTGGAGTGACGAAATACGCCTTGGTCGGGATCGGATGGTGTAGCTGCTGCGTCTCGGTGGGGTCAGACACGGGATAGCTCTGCGCCTGCTCGTAAACCTGATATGTCTGTCCTTCAAATGGCGGGTACGGCAGTGGTCTTTGACCATTCGCGTACAAGATCCTCGGGCCCGTTATCTGGCACGTGAAGAGATCGGGTGTGCCAGCGCCCGCTCCATGCGGGGACAGCATCATCAGGGGGAACGGCAGCAGAGGCACCAGCATCGTAGTGCCCCGGCCCCGGCCCAGCATCCGACGCACCGCGCGCCTCGTCAGAGAAGTAATTGTCCCTGGAGGAGGGCACGGTGTAGCTCCCTCCGGTGGCATGGGAGAAAGTTGGGCCAGGCGCTTCGGTGGGCGAGGAGGATCGGGAGGCGTATTTTGTCGGGGAGGCATAGCCGCTCTTCATTGGGGAAAAGAAACATTGGGAACCACAAACCATTCTTGGTCGAGGACCACACGCCCCCCTTCACAGGAGACGTGTCTCTTGACCTCCCATCCCCAAGAACTCCCTCATCCACGCTGCCAGAGCGCACAAACAATGCCCCTTACTCTCCCTCTCTCACCCCCATCTTCGTCGAACCTAGAAGACGAACTCAAGGTGCTAGACGCAGTGGACAACGTCAAATTGGTGCGCTCTAGTCTGGCATAGGCCGCAGTATGTGGGTATGCCTCCTCGTCCACTGGGGGCGAGCTGTCGAATCCCCAGATCCGCCCGCAGAGGACGGTCTGTCGGAGTGCGCGGGACGAGAAGAGGTGCGCAGTGCATCAGTGCTGATCAATACCCTACCTATGAAAAGAGGGAAGTTAGATGCTGGCAGATGAGAAGGGGAGAAGGATAATGGAGGTGGAAGGGCGATGTGCATGACAAGAGCGACAGTGCAACAAAAAGGTGGCAGAAGCATGAAGGGTTAAAAAGGAAGCGGGAAGCGCCATTCGAAAGGTCACTGAAGACAAAGCCGCGACATGCCACGAGCTGCACGAAACGACGCGCGAGAGCCAGACAGGCAGCAAACAAAGGGAGTGTGACGAACAATGAGAAGCGAAGGAAGCGAACGCAAAAAAGAACATTAACCATCAAAGAGGAAGGGCGAATTGAACTCAGAAGCAAGAAGAAAACTGAAGCAGGCAAGTAAGACGACACAAACAAGCAGCCCGGTGCACCGGAACGATGAGGAAATAAGATAAAGCAATCAAAACCGAAAGCAGAGCACGGCGTGAACCCAAACCCAGAAGGTGGGCGAAAAGCCCACGTCGATCCCAGTGAAAGGTTGGGAGAAGGGGGTGGTAACTCCAACCGATGTGGATCCTCATTCTCGAGCATCAAGGAAGAGAGACTCGTAAGAGGGAAGCGAGGCACGCAGGAAGGAATAAACAACAAGAGTGCACAACACACGCAGAAGAAGAGCAGAAAGAGGGGTGCGTTCGCGGGCAGGACAACAGAATTTGCTAGGCGATGTGCAAAGTGTGAAAGAAGAGGGAAATGCAAGAGCCACGGTCGAGAGTGATAGCGATGATCCCACAGGGGAGAGTGAGAATAAGAAAAGGAAGGTAAAGGCAGGCAAGAAAGAAAGAAGGACAACGCGAAAAGGAGGGAGGAACAAGAAGCAACGCGGGCGAGAAACAAGTGAAGAACCAGATGGACGGTGGGCAGGGGCACGGATGTGAGAAGGATGACCAAGGGATACAGAGGTTGAGGGAGAGGGCACGAAGAAGAGGGCTGGGATGGACATTGACAGCGGTGAGATGATTGAAAGAGAAGAAGTCGAAGAGAGGAGAAAAGGTGCAAGGAAAGTGCAAAACAAAACGAGCGAGGAAGGACTACGTATAGCTCCAAATCCTCCTCCTCCAGCTCAAAAACACCGGCCTCGTAATCTAACAAACTCAGCAATATCCTTTGCAACCAGCGCGAGGACGTCGCCTCCTTCACACGGAGCGCAGTCGCCAGATAGCCCACGGGCTGCGTGGGGGTCCAGGTCTTGATCGCATATGGGTGCGCGGTGGGCTTAAGGGCGTCCGGTTGGGGTTGGAATTTGTAGTACTCATCATGCGGGCTGCCTGGGAGATAAGATGACAACGATGAGAGTGATGTCGATGATCCTGCCACTGTTGTCCAGCGTGTGCTCAAAGGAAGGCGCGACCCGGGCGACACTCGCTTACATCAGCACGAGACATCTTGTTAAATTGTTTGCTATCACCATTACGAGCAAACATCACATGAACAATGGGCACGGATTTTCTTCCACGATGCGCGCTTTGTCCTACTATGGCTTGTTAAAACGAAGGTAAGTTGGTATTCATCGGCGACATCAGTTAGCGCATCTTTGACACATTTTCTATACGTTTAAAGAGTATGCATGCGACGGATATCCATATCGGATCCATGAGGTACCAAGCAAGCAATTTCTACTGCGGCAACCTTCTCAAATGAATTCCGACATGTTGTTGTCACCTTAAGATACAAATGGAAGTATTTGTGATGTACAGTATCATTTAAATAAGCGGCTGAAAAAAGACCGTATTATAGATCTCTGCTTAGGCCTATTTAATTTATGGATCTTCCGAAAATCAGATTGGAGAAGCCTAACTTCGACCGGTTCTTTCTCCATCAAAGCGTGAACTATGCTCCATGCGGAGTCTGTCGTGCGTTCAGTAAACCTGTGCATTTCTGCACCTTTAGCCAAAATGATTTTCCAGGTGCTATTTTTCAACTCCTCCTCTCGGTTAACAAACTCCTCCATAGAGCCTCGTTTGGATGTCTCCCATTGCACCGTGGCGATTATGACATGACGAGTTGGTTCAGGAAAACTCAAGGAACCGAGCGTCAAGTATCCCATACTTCTATGATTCCGCTTCTCAGTTATGTTGTGAAGATATATTATTCCACCCAATTGAGCATCTGGGCAGCACCTGTGGCGAATCAATGTATATCCAAACTATCACAGGGTTACGACAAACTGACCAGGTCTTTAACCAATCATTGATCGCTCCCACAACCTTGCTATCATCTTTGCAAAAATGATCGAATCCAGGAGGTTCGATAAACACTAAGGGTCGATCAGGGCGCAGAGGATTCCGAATGATAAATGCTTTGACGAGTAAACTCTTGGAGGTAATTGAGTAGTTAACCTCTGCAATTCTTTCGTTAGCAACGCTGTTGATGAACTGGTTCCAGAATTAGATACAAAATCATTGAAAGGAATGCATAATACGTACGGTGCTTTTTCCAGCTCCAGTATCCCCAAGCAATCTTTGGAAATTCTGTCAGAAATAGGAATATAAATTAGAACAGGGAAGAAAATCATACAGGATTATCATCCCATGATTCCTGGTTATACGCGTATTTGATATCAAATTTCCCGGCATTTTGAAAGAGAGAAATCTAGGTTTGGGGAATCGCCCATGACTTCTATTATATCAGGGTTTCGATACAGGAGAGTAAAGGGCAAGAAGACGTGCATGCGAAACATCAAATCAGTGCATGTTTCGCGCGTTTGACCCATGAGGAAACGAAACACACACTTACACTCGATCTTTCACAAGAAGATCCATGAAATATTGTGCACGCAGAAGCTATATCAGAATCAATGATCGGAAACGCTGGAGACGGGGGGATATGCCTCGAGCACGATGGGTGCGTGTTGAAGTCTTGTGTGCCACTGATCGTGATCTCCGGTATCTAATCTAACGCTTAATGCGGCAGCTGCACTGCCACAACACAATCGCCATGATCTCGATGACACTTTTTCGAAAGGTATGGAAAGGAGGTCACGTAATCAGTGGCAGTGGGCTGAGAATAATCGCCATGATCTCGATGACACTTTTTCGAAAGGTATGGAAAGGAGGTCACGTAATCAGTGGCAGTGGGCTGAGAATCCTTGTTGGGTATAAACCACAATTTAGATTCCAATGTCTTTCACATCACAATAATAATTATAGAACCTGGATTATAAAGTACGTATGTGTGTACGCCTACAGGCCAAAGAAAGTACGGATTTTTCGAGGTAATGAGATTTTCAATGAGCTTATCTGCTGTAGGAGCTTCTCCATGTTAGCCTGCGTTTCTTGGAGTTTAGCCTGCGCCTCAGGATCGCCAGTGTCTGCCAACCTTTCCTCCATGGCGATCATCTTCCTCTGCATCTCCAGTACCTCCTTCAATGAGTATCGTAGCTCTTTGCCGGCTTCGGTCTGAGGAACAATCTTGCGATCATCCACGAGCTCTTTTTGTATCTGCAGCGCAATGTCTTTTACCTTCTGGCGTAGTAGGATGTCGACCAGCTTCCAGGCGGCCATTTTCTGTGTCTCAGGGTTTTCGTCCAAGTAAAACCTCGAAACGACAGAACCCTTAGATAGCATCGATTCCCAATGCTCAGCTTTCAACTCCTTTTCACGGGTATCACCAGTATCGGCATCAATTCTTCCCCAGTTCGTCGTACCCAGAACGACTTTAGGAAGAGCGGCATCCCCACATAGGAGTCGGAATATGTGAAGGTTGCGACGAGCTGTACCAGAGAAGCGGTGTTGCGAGATATCATGAAGATAAATGACACCGCCTAAGGTCATATTTTTATGATAACTAACAATATTTTCAGCAGTTTTTTCTTTCTATGAACATGGATGAAATACTCACCAGGCAGCCAACCAATCAGCTATACGAGTCAAAATATCCGCATCACCCTCATATGTATCATCAAACCCGGGGGTATCAACAACGACCAATCGGCGTCCAGAGAGACTCTTATGGGCACGGAATGAATCAGACTCGATTATAACTGGGTCAAGGTGAGATGTGCAGGAGGTCAATTTATATCCAACCTTCATGCGTTGTTCCCGAAGAAGAGCATTTACAAACTGTAGGAGCGAATCAACGTTTAGTAAATGCATCAGCCAAGGACGATGGGTGCTAGCATACTGTGCTCTTCCCTGCGCCAGTTGGACCCATAACGCTGGGAAGACGATTAAGCATTACTTCGGATACATTCAAGGAGGCGGTGCACTTACGGGATAATTATGTCTGTCGGTTTACCGACTATCTTGACATCGCCAGCACTAGTATAACCTTTCCTTGCTTTCTTAGGAGACATAGGTATAGCTAGAGTGGACGATTTTCGTTGATTCTGAGGAAGTTTACTCAGAAAGGCGCGTTTCGATGAGGTAGGGTCTTATGCTTGTCGAACCTTTCCCATCATTGGAACGCGCATACTTAAGAGTGTTAGTGCGAACACGATTGGGAGTCACTAATTCACACCTTAATCACAACACGCTTTCGACTTGCCTTTCATACAGTCACTGGAGCCTCGCAGTATCTGCGTCCTTGCTTCAGAATATCGATACTACCATGTGTTCCCCTCGTTGCCATTTTTCAAAATGGATGTCGAGACCCGACAATACGGGCAATTAAGTGGCTGGAAAGGAGGAAAATACTGCTTTAGCTATATCGATGGATGAGTATGCCTTTCCCTGCAGTCACTGGACCTCGCAACATCTGTAGGGCTGTACACCGTCACCGTATTTACGGGAATATGGATGCTGTATTACGGTGACCGTATCCGTTCCGGCAGCGATGAAGGAGTCCTATTGACGGGACGGTATACGGTACGAGATACCCCCGTAAGTGGCCGTGATTATACGGCCGTAACCGGCACCGTACGGCGATACGGCATAACACTCATCGATAAAACTTGAGCCTTCATCTCCATCCATCTGGGTGCTTGCTTCAGAACATGATTGGGAGTTGCCAATTCACAACTTCATCACAATATGTCTCAACTTGCCTTTCCCTGCAGTTACTGAAGCCTCGCAGCATCTGCGTGCTTGCTTCAGAATATCGATGCTACCTTGTGCTCCCCTCGTTGCGATTTTTCAAAACGGATGTTTAGATCCGACAATACGGGCAATTAAGTGACTGCAAAGGTGTGACATACCCCGTTAGCTATGTCTATGGATGAGAGTGTGCTGACCGCTTCAAGGTTAGATCCGAATACCTGGCCTTCCCAGCCTGCGCTTCATGCCATACTCGAATATACGCAGAACATCCGAAATGGAAGCGGCAACAATATAAATGTTATATGTGATATCCAATGAGTGTTTCCCGGAAATGGGGCTGGTGTCGTGTGTTGTCTCAATACATCGTATAAGAGAGAAAGTTACCTACGCCCAATTGAAAGATATCGACGTCGCTCAGCCATTATAATGAACAATACATTTCAGTCCAAGGACAGTGACATCTTGATTCTGTACGCTTCAAATTTCTTTCATTCTTTGAAAAATACTCATCGCTTCCGTATATAGTGTCACGGGCCTCTCCGGATCTGGGAAGAGTACAGTTAGTTTATTCAGATTATTTTCCGAATAGATGTTCACCTATGTTTGATAAGTTCATCAACAAGGTCGTTGGAAAGAACTTGATGACTGTCGGGAAAAAGCTGGCATCTTGTACGACGGCAATAGAGCAGGTGGTTATCGACCCTATTCCCAATCGTCCGCGGCTCAAAAACCGTCGTTTGATACTTGCTGAGACCCCGGGGTTTGATGATGACAACGAAGGTGCAAAGGTTTTGAAGCAAATTGCGGACTGGCTCGACCATTAGTGCGTTTAACCACACAATCTCCGCGAAAATTTGAATTCGCTAACCCTTCCCGCATACAAGCTGTCAAGGAGTAACAGCCGGCGGTGTCATATTCCTCCATGATATCTCTAATCATCGTTATTCGCCGCTTAAAGGGGAAGATCAGGCACTATTGCGGTCTTCGATTGACGATTCTAAAAATGCGCCGAAACACGTTGTGTTGGCCACTACAAACTGGAATAGAGTGTCACGGGATGTAGGTGAAGAACGTGAACGCGAGCTGAAGACAATCCAGTGGAAAACTATGATTGAGAAAGGCTCTGTCGTACGACGAGTTGATGGAGACTATTGGGGGATTATTGGCGTCCTCCTGGACGGCGTTGAAGCGGGTGACAGGCTCTATATCCGAGCTGGATTGGAAAAGCTTAAAAATTACCATAAGAACTCACCTCCTCACTTTCTGCAGCCTCTTTTGCAGTTGTTCGGCTTTAGTGGAAGGGCTAGGAAAAAGCAAAAAAAATAGTTGAAATGTATGGGTTTGGGTGTTTATGATTTTTTCTATCTGTACCCGTTCTTTCATATTGTCTGTACACCTTTTAATTTCAAGCAATGTAAGCAAGAGCAGTACGAAAAATTCGGGTCCTGTAAGTAAGGTGGGTAGGCCGTGGATCATCGTAAGTAAGAGGCCATCGCGGCTGGTGAGCGGGGGATCGTCATGCGGATCGCTAGAATGTACAGTAACTATGCATCGAGGTATAAGGGGGATAGTATGGGTCCATATATGGGAATACATTTGAACCAGTCATAACCCATACCCCTCAGTGGACAGCCCAAGCTATGGGTTATGAGAGGTTATGGCTTTCGAGAGGTAGGCTAAAAATAGATTTAAAAGCCATAGCCAAATTTTTGACTAAAGTCAATAAATATAGGCTAACATGTGCTATCTACATTTTTGGAGACTGTTGTGAGTTAACCTCACAGTGTTTTTCATTGAAAAAAGTTCAGACAAGCCCAGTGAATGCATCCATGTTCATTGTCAGGGCCATGAGAAAGTCAGACCACAGCAGTGCTCAAGGTGAAAATGAGAATTCTGAGGGTTAGATTCGCAAATTTTAAGCTACAAAAGTGGCTGATGTGGTGTATTATGGGAGGCAAAATTTTATTTGGCCAAAAAGTTGTGACGTTATATCTAATATTTGCCTAATATAGTAGGTATAGCCTATGTGTTTTACCCACCGAGGGGTATGGGTTATGGGTTATTGGAGGCCTATGGGTTATGGCATGCATTTCCCCGCCCACCAGTTGGTGGACAGGCTGAACTATGAGTTATAACAGGCTATGGGTTTTCACAGGTATGGGTTATGACAGGTTCGACTGTATATGATGTGTGCTCCCAAGCCTGCTAGCAAACAAAGCGCCTCATGTGGCTGATGTCATGTTGAGAAGCGGCGTTGCCCACGTGAGGCGCCTTCCTTTCAGCACAAGAGCGGCAGGATCATCGACATCGCTCCCATCGTCGTCATCTTATCTCTCTCACTCTCTGCTCACCACCTTGCCCAGCGAGCAACCAGCCCGCACAATGAGCACCGCCTCCACGGCCCGGCTCACCACCTCCTCCACCTCCTCTTCTTCCTCGTACACCTTCCCCCCGCGTTCCCACTCTCCCACCAAATCGGACGCCCTCAAGCCCAACGCGCACCCCTACGCGATCAAGACCACCTCCACCGCGCTCCTCTCCCGCTCCGGCTCCGTCTCGTCACCGCACCATCACCATTATGTGCCGGCCTCGCCGTCCCCGACGCACAGTGGCTTCAATGGCGGGAGCCCGACGAAGGAGAAGGAAAGGGAGAGGTTGGGGAGACATCGGTATAGTAGGAGTCTGACGGGGGGGGGGCACCGAGGCCGCTTCCCGTCCCCCCGAGCCCTACACAAGAGGGGTACGGATTCCCCGACCCCTTCGCGCAAGACGGGGAGCCCGCTCGCTCCCGCACTAAACGCGCGGACACCCTCCCACCCGCGTCCTCCCCACTCCCAGACTTGGACCCGGACCTCCCCACGGACCCGAAGACATGGACCCCCACGCAGCTCGCGGGCTACCTAGCGACTGCGCTGCGCGTGAAGGAGGGCGATGTCCCCGCGCTGGTTGCGAAGGATATTGCAAGAGGTACGTAGTCGTTCCTCGCTAGTTTTGCGTCGCACTTTCCGCGCATCCTTTCTTTCTCTCTTTAACCTCTTCTTTTCTTCAACCGTACCACCACTTTCCATCCCTACCCTCCCTTCCGCGTCCCCTCCTCCAGCCTTCGCGCCCCGCCGTTCATCTTCTCATCCCCCCTGCCCACGTCCCTCTTGTTCATTTCTCGCATTGCTTCTCGTTCCTCCCCTTCCGCGTTGTCCATCTTTTTTCTCCGTCTTCGCCTCCTTTTTCTTATTGTCATTCTCCACTGTTGGGTCATCGTCATCCTTCTCCAGTGTGGTTGTTATATCTCTCTCTTCTCTTACGTTTCGCCCATCTCTTCATTCATCCTCTTATCCTTCTCGAGAACTTGCCCCCTTTCCTTAGAACCATCTCCTCTGCATCTTCTACCTTGTTCTTTCCTGCCTTATCACTCTCCTTGCTCATATGCTGTGTACTCTTGTTCTTTATTTCTTCCCGCGAATCGCCCTTCCTTGACGCTCGAGATCGAGGACGCAGCCTGGGCTGTGGTCAGCACCCAACGTTGCCTTGTCTCAATCTTTCACTGGGTTTTACGCGGATTGATACCTACCGTCTGCGAGGACTTACATTCAGGTTTCGTTTTTCCACACTTTGCCTTCTTCCTCCGTTGTTTCGGTGCAATAGCTGCTAGTTTACGTCGCCATATGTTACTTGCTTCGTTTGCCTACTTCGCCCTCTTCTTGCACTGCTAGCTCGTTTTGTGCCTTTTCCTCTCGTTGTTCTGGTGGCTCGTTTCATCCTGCCGGTTTGATTCACAAATTTGCGAATTTCTTTCTCTTTTCTTGCTTCCTTCTTAAAACTTGCCTCCGCCGTCCTCTTCTTTCGACCTGCTTGTCGGGTCGATTCCCTTGCCAAATCTGACCCAGTTGTGCGATTCGACCCAATTTTGTGAGTGGCCTAGTTCTTGCTTATGTCGTGCCACTTGATTGCGTCGCACCGTTTGCTTCCGTCGCGCTGTTTGCCCCTATTACGCTGTTTGCTTCCGTCGTCCCGCTTCCTTGCACCGCACCGCTTCCTTGCACCGCACCGCTTCCTTGAACCGCACCGCTTCCTTGTATCGTCCCGTTTACTTTTTTCATCGCAGTTGTTCCCTTCGAACCAGCTTCTTTGATGAGACGCATCTATGCCCTTGGGCTCATCCGTATTTCCTTCGATCCCTTCGCACCTGCTTCACCCCATCTGTCTCCTTATCGCGGCGTTCTTGCTTCCTATGCACCACTGCCCATCCGAGCATCTGATTGACCATCTGCACTTGATCTTATTCGTACTGCTCTCCTTTTTATTACCAGTCATAAACCCTGTGGCTCTTTGTTTTCGCTCCATTTTCTTCTCGTTTCGTTAAGCTTCTGCCCTTTTCTATTTCCCATTTCTTTTTCGTCCACAGAGGTTGAAATATGTCCTCCCAATTTGGATGAGGGCCTCTCCCAATTTGGACGACAGCAAGTTCTCATGGGATGCGTTTAGAATTGAGCAGGCCTTTTGCTACCCACGAAACGCATCCGAAAA
>JASFDD010000604.1:0-12393 GCA_036937055.1 Nidula microcarpa | reverse complement strand
ATAGCCTCCACAAACTATTGCACCCATTGAGGATTGAACCACTGACCTGGTCAACCAGTCATACTGTGAAATACTGTTCCAGGAAACACACAATAATCCAACTGAGCCCAAAGGCCACTATGACTGGTTACAGTCATAGGTATTCCCAGGCTATATATGCAACTCAATATCACACATTCACCAAACATTGTAATGGTATGTGACAAATTTATATGTTCTTTGGCGTGTTTTAAAGGGTATTTGTAGGGATAAAAAAGACTGGTCTTAACCGACAAGACTGGTCCACCAAGGCTGGTCTTTTTGTGGTCTTGTAATCTCAAAACCAAAAGACTGGGACTGCTGGTCCACTCTTTTGCATTCTTGAGACCAGACTTCAAAGCACTAACTAACAAGAGCTTTATTACCTGAAAATAAAACACAGTTCCCACATCAACAACTACTAGTCTATATTTCACCCTCTTACTATTCTTCTTCCAGCACAAAATCCCCTTGGAATGCTTCAATTTCCAAATTTGTCTTCAGCTCCACTGTCTCCATCTTGGGAGCCACCTCTATTCCCTCTGCTTCAAAATAGTCCTAAGTGAAGTCAAGATGAGATTGAATTAATTTATATTGCCCAGTGGCAGAAATTAATGGTAAGTAAAGAGAGTAATTTGTTTCATGGACTTTGCTCACCATCATTGTGATTAGAGTCCACCATGAAAACATTTCTGTCAGAAATTGCCATCCATGGATGTGGGCTGGAGTCACAAGGTCCTCCAAGCTCTTCTATTTAATCAGAGGCCAATCTGTCATCATCCAGATTAGGTAGATTAGGTACTCTGGGTATTGCTGAAATAGATTCATTGTATATTCTTAAAACACCTGAATAAATTGTGCTTTTGCAATGAAGTTCTTGAATTTTTCTTTCTGAAGTGATTCCAGTCCTGCAGAAAAGTCATCATGTACTGGAAATCCTTCATGGTATCCAGCACAGAAGTGATTGGCCCGCCATTCACAGAGTGCCTACATGAGCACTTTATGTTCAATATTTAGATGTGGTTTGCCGCTCTTAGCCCACTTCCACAACTTATATTATTAGCACAGGATCACATATGACATTACGACATCCGAAGCCCTCCCTCGCTTCAACTTCAAGGCTCTCCTTTGACGTTTACAACAAGCCGAACATAGCTGGCAATCGTATAGACGAGCCGCGGCCTCGACGGAAGGTCACTTCGTTCTGCATTCCATATACATTTATCAAACTCTATGCTGATATTTATGGTGTTCTCAACCCCTTTGAATCACCTGCCTTTCTCTCCGAAGAGCAATGTTGATGTCAATGGTGAATAATTGCATTGGGTATTTATGGGTGTCCAGATATGTACAAGGAAGGAAGCAACAAAAAGAAGCAAAAATACAATCACTATAAAGGGAGTTTGTTCAACATATCCCAGTCATGCTGGGGCCGAATAGGTCCAAGATCTTCTACACCTTCCGCCCAATTGATGCTCCTCGACAGATTTAATGGATAGCATACATAGTGACTGACTGACTGGATATTTTTCTTGTTGTTTTCGATCTTCTTCTGGAGGTCTGCGGGCAGAGAATTGTCGCGAATGTTCATGTCATAGCAGCCAGACCAGTCCAAGTCGATGAACTTAACCTTGTTCTCCTCATCAAACAAGACATTTTGGCGCCTTAAGTCGCCAAAGACGTAGCCTCTGGAGTGAAGCTTGTCTAAAACAGCTTCGATTTGTTGATAAGCGTCAGGGGGGGTCACTCCGCGGTCGGAAACGTAGTCCATCACAATCATCTGTATAGGACCGATCGAAAGTCCAGGCGACGGTCGTGAAGGCGTCTCGGGCGATTGTTTATCACCCAGAACATTTCTGCCAGATAGTGGACCGCAATACCGAAGTCTCGGAACGTGGTTCTCGCCAGCAAGGAACTTGTGCACGTCCGAGCCATATCTGGACACAAACTTGACCACGATATCGGGAGAGTCGATTTGGTCGGAAATTTTCGCGTGGAAGGTGACACAGGCTGCATCATCCTCGAGTATTTTTATGTATTCAAAGTGGACAGCTTTGCCGTCCTCGATAAATGAAGTCGGATAAGGGTAGAAGCGGGGATGTGTGTGGCCAGGCTTGAGTGAAGGGCTTTTGGAATCGCTGATGTCCTTGTAAAAATCTTGAAGTCGAAGAAGACTTTGACGGAGGGCTATCAAAACTCGTGCAAAACGGTAGACTCGAAGGTCTTCTTCCGTCGAGGAATGTCCGACCCACATCAGGTCAGTCAGCCTTTGCACAATAACTTTGTCAGTGAATACGCCCCCAAGGATGCCCAGCCATCGACCACCGCCAGCTAGCATCAGGGTAGGGCAACAGCATTTATTGTGAATTCCCTTTCGCTGGGAAAAAAATGAGAAAAGAATCAGAGACGATAGAAAATGAGACTTACATCTTCTTGAATCCATGATCGCCTCATCGTAAGACCAGCTTGGGTGGAAGGATCACAGCCCGCATCACCGAGTTCTCGCTTGAGCTCCATAATCAAAAGGGGGATACGGAAGTCGTTCACCACTAACATATAGACGCCATCGGCAGAGGTCGTGTCGGTATTTCGTTCCTGGCGGACGTCAACTTGCAAAATTTCTCTCAATTTCGTCCGTATCGCAGAATTGCGCGTTGTTTCCCACGTGCCAATTGCGGAAAGAAGGTGCATAAATTCCTGAACCTGTCTGAGGTCCTTGTTGGTTGGCTGGACAGAAGGATCGTTAACAAGGTGGATGAATTGGTCGAAGATAGGATGGAATATCTGGACTGGCGGGGCAACTGTTGAGAACTCAGGGTTGGGTGGGTGTCGTCCATCATGGATGGCTTGGTTTTCATGAGCCTGGACAAAAACGTACTCCTTGGACTTGGCACCGACGGATGGCGATTTTCCGGGGGTCGAAACAATCCTGCGATAGCCTGTTGTGATGTCAAAGAAACCCTCGAACTGTACAAGGAAACATAACGCACGTTGAATCTCGGGAAGCTCGTTAGCTATATCATGCCCCTCGGCATGCTCTTTGACCGCAGAACCTGTGGCGGTGATGGCCAAGTGGACGACATCTGTGTTGTTTATCTCTCTCTCCAGCGCGGTGGCGAACGAGCGCGGATATGGAATCAAGTTGAAACAATCCTTGACATCGTTGATGCCTTCCGTCCACCCCGTCCGAACAGCAATATCAAGTAGGAGAGGTTCCTTAGGCTGCGACGTGTTAGTACATCGGGACCAAGAGCTATGGATGCCACTCACCTTCCAAAACTTAATACTACTTTCACGGGTGTCAAATACAAAATTTTCCATAATTTCGCTAGCAAATAGCCTCCGGCATTGTTGTGAAGTGTCGTTGAAGAGGGAGCAAGGGACCTTGATGGTCAAGGGGAAACAATTATCGGGATGGGATTTGTCGAAAAAGACCCAGTTGACAGCGACCAACTCCTCTTGAGTCACGGTGGCCTGATGAGGCGGAGGATTCGCAGCGGCTAAGGCTTTCGACCTCGCTCGTGTCTCTGTCGGCATGGATGGTTCGTTTTGAGTGCTGATAGGACAGAAATGTGGTGGGTAATTATCGTGTTAGGACAGGACTGCAGTGACGTTGCATTTGCTTGGTTCAGAGGCCTAATGTTGGGGTTGTTTGTTTCAGAAGGCGTCGTCCCTAATGAGCCTGCATCAGACACAGCCACTTCCTTATATGGTAATCACGGTGACGGAAGAGGACTGCCAGGCTGAACGGGACCAAATCGAGATCGAAGAGAAGAGAGCCGAAAATGTTAATTGAGAATTGTGAATAAATTTTAGCTAGCTACATTACGTAAGTAATTCATGTAGGGATGGATAGTACCTCGCTAACTGGTCGTCACATACGGTAGAAAGAAATATGTAGTAAAGTAAATGGAATTGCATTTGATTTCTTGTCAAAAGATTTAATACGAAAAAGATGATATAGAAGAGAAACAGGGAGCCTTGCAGCTATTAAGTAAGAGTATGGTGAGGAAGTGCGGCAAGCCATTCTCCAAATTCGTTCTCCCAACTGGACTAGGACAGTATACCATTCAGCGATAGACGGGTCGTCAACCTCTGCCGCTGGAGAGTGGTAAAATTAGTGAGGTAATTTTCTGCCAGATGATATGTGAGGGGTGGGAGAAGACCATACATGAATTAACAGCGCACCTGGACCCGCGTATCGAAGCCATATCCGCACACAATGCATAATCTCGCCGACCAGGGACACAAGCGAGACATAGTCGTCCCACCACAGCCGCGCGGAGTGCAACCGCTCGGCGAGGCGGAATGTGCTGCAGCATATGGCAACCAGGTGGAGGTCGCTAAGCTTACTGCACAGGCGCCCAGTTGCGGTCAGCTAGGAACAGCAACAGGTGCTGGTGAGGACTCGTACTTTTCCATCCCAGCTGGGACGGTGACATCTATCTGGGCTCAAGCCTTGAAGCCAGTAACACACGATATTAAACCGTCGAGCGGACTAGAGACCCATAGAGTGGATAGTGGTGCTGGTGAATCCATAATGCACTACGGTGGGTAGGCATATTTGCTGAATATATAATCTTCCTCGGAAAATTCGAGTGGAGAAGTTGAATCGATGCGAAGTTGATACGACGACAGTGCATGAATGGATATGTATAGGTTTGATGGCGGTGGTTAATTCCTTCGGGTTACATCCGTGATAAGTAGGGCTTGCGAGGGTGCTGAGGAGGATTGGTAATCGTGATGATATGTGTTCTGCGTAGGAGCTAGCATTTGGGTTGAATACATATGATGCGAGAGGGTTGTACATGAAGGAAGGGAGGGCGGTTTCGATGCCATTTGGAGCCGGAATGGGAAAGAAAAGCTGCAGGTAGCAGGAAGGGTTGAGACGGGCTTGAAAGTCGCGGCTAGAAGTCTTATCACAGAGGGTGAGCTAGTTAGAATAGCAAAGTATAAGGAGGCAAATACGATCAGAAGAATATTGAAGTACCATATTGGCGAACTCACCAAAGGCTAAATGCAATGCTCAGGTCTCCAGAAATAGCTCGGTTTTCGAGTGTGCCACCAATGTTAGCTTAGACCATTTTTCATTACCAAGAAAAATGCCCCAAACTTCATCAGTAGACGTCGAAAGAACTGGAAAGCAATGAAGGTAAATGCGGCGCATACTTACTACCGAGAATCTTCTTCGAGGCTTCGACTCGAGATTTGAGAATCCTAGATCATTCTTAATAAAGGTGGGGCTGACAGTGAGTGGCTAGAGCGAGTACGAGGGTTTAGGCATCTATACGAAGGTGGAAGCACTAGTGACTAGAGCGAATACGAGCGCACCCAAAGAGTCAGAGCGAGAAAGCGAATTCTAAGTTCTAACCAGAGGGAAAATTATATGTAGAAGACAAGGATATGTTTATGGAGAGAGGCAGCAGCAAGCGCAGGACGAGCGGATATGAACACAGCAGGAAGAAATTCAAGGTCCCCATCATTATCGATCATCAAGAGCTTGTCTTCCAAAGTTACCGAGAAGGTGGAATAGTTAAGGCTGTTGGCAAACAGAAACAGTGCCTGGCTTGGCATGACACAACGATGACAGAAGATGACAGACTCGGACGTTCACTCCTTCTCCATGGCTTTTTTTCCTCCTGAATCTTACAGTTCATTCGAATCGCATCGGCAAAATATGTGAGGCTGTTCCCAGCCGCAGCTTAGGCCTGACCATCAAACAATGGATTATGACGATGGAGTAGGCCAATCAGGTTGACTCTTAGAAGCTGGGGCTCGGATGCGCATCAAGCAGGCCGCGAGGTATAGCGTAACGGGCAAAGGCAAGAATTGATCCGGAGAGAAGAATTTAGGCTCCCCTAAGATATGTGTAACTTCTCCTCCTGACTCGATACAATATTCTTTTTCGACTTCAAAAGTCCCTTTTATAAATCTGGCTTAGGTCTTGTAGGTGTGTTCTGAGGAATTATCCGAGTCTCCTTGACTTTTCCCAGCGTTAATCAATCCTCGTACTTAGTCGTTAGCCGTCCTGTACCTCGACACTGCCGCAGGCCATTAGCTAGCCTCAATTACAATTACGCAGCATCAGAGATGCTTACACCAGGAATATCTCCCTCATTCAAGTCTTCCACAGATCCCAATTCCAACGCAGAGAACGATCTCCCTTCCGATGATGCTCCGATCTTCAGTTTGGATCGTGATATAATCTGGCATATCTTCTCGTTAAACGCAGATCTGGAACCCGAATGGGAGGACTACGAATACGAATTTGTACCCGTAATATCTGTTATATGCACCCTCCGACGCACGTCGGAAGTCTGTTCAGCTTTGTTGGAAAATTAATGGTCAGTTAGTCCACCGGCACTATAACTATTCCGACACTCATCCACTCGCCGAGGCCGTGAATCTTTTACTAATTCTCTTAATAATTTCCTTACTCATCTCCACTATGCAGAATATTGTAGAAATATCTAGTTACAGTGTACTTAGTTATATGAACTGTCTCATCAACGGAAAAGCTAATAAATGTCTCTCTATATTTTAATCACCGTGCTCAATAAGCTTGATGCAATCCTAGCAACTATGTGATATTACAGGCTTTTATTGAGCCGACGACAAACAAACCGAATCAAACTGTAGAGTATTTGCGAAGTGCACTCCACTCGAGTTCGATGTACTCCCTCCGGGGTGGCCGGAACATTAGCAGCAGTTAAGTTGTATGAGCCGAAGACCATTGGAATTTCTCAGCCATAGAATGCACGTAGTTGGGGAACGGTAGAGATATCAGGGAATACCCCTTATAAGCATCATCAGTCTGGCTCGGTATAATAAGCAGTCGCACAGCATTTACCTTCGTAGCGGTAACGGAATGTCGGCACTAAGGCTTGAACTCTGCTTGCAGATTGAAGCGCGGCAGGGCAAAGGATCGCCGTCTGTAGTTTGATTATTTAGATAAGTGATTGATGATAATAGAGGGATCCGCCTACATTGGTGAAGCTTTTGGACAGAGCGTTGAAATCGGGGATCGTCGTGTTCGTCAGTAGTTCGTCAATGAGAATCAAAAGATCACCCTCGTCAGCATTGCTACCAGTCAACAAAGGTACTCTCAGGAACTGGCCAGTTGCTGATCGATTCATAACATCGGAAATGACTGTAATTCCTAATATGGACAGTTGAGACCGGGAATATTTCCAAATATTAAATGGAATACTCACCATCTGGAAGTGGATCGAAGGTAAGATTCTCCTCGACCAAAACTGACTCCAGTTTCTGGAAAGGCACTTTCTGCATGCACGCAAATTGGGCTGCGTCATTATCTGAACGGCGATAGTTCGTCATTCCTGCACCAAAGAGTCTGAGGAGCAAGCGGATAAGACATACTTGTTCCACAGCCAACTGCTTCGGCGACTGTGCTCCACTCGGCAGCATTGGTGGTACTTGAAGCAATGAATGCCCTAAAAGAATCCGAGGTGTAATTTACGCATGAACATTGTATAATGCCACGGAGGTCAACACTCACGTCCCAGATTCAGTGATGATACCTGTACCATATGAACATCGAGGTTTCCACCTTAACTATGGAGACATACCTTTGACGCATTTATCACCTATGTGCGAGAAGGCATATGAGTCAACAGCAATTTCTCCCGCCGATTCACCGAAAATCCTAATTCTGTTCGGATCGCCTCCGAAAGCGGCGATGTTATTGACAACCCATTGGATACTCGCGTCGATGTGAAGGAGGCCGAAGTTGCCAACTTGACCTGCTAGCTGAGGTGCAGCTGGGAAGGCGAGTATATTGAGACTGACGGATTTGGAAATATATAATTACTTTAATGTGAAGCAATGAGATGTATGTCGCCTACCGGTAGTTGATGCTAACAAGCGTAATGTCATCGTTATTTTTTACAAAGTTTTCACCGATGTACATGGTGGTATCTGACTAGCCTTGAACACTTCAGCCTGAAAATTGGTCAAGTAAGAATAAAGACATACCGAGCCAATTTTGAAGCCTCCACCATAAACCCACAATAGCACTGCAGTCTTCTGTTTCCTTCCAATAGTAGGGGCCCAAATATTAAGAGACAGACAGTCTTCAGACTGAGGCAGCACAGACATTTGTAGTATATCGACGACGGCAGCTTGGACTGGAATGAGATTCCGGGGGCACGAAAGTCCAAACTTGGTGGCATTGAAAATAGAGGTAGGATGCGTTGGCGGAAGTTGTGGTGGCCTGAACCGATTCTTGCCCGAGGTGTCTGCAGCAAAGGTATACCCAAAAACTGATGAATATTAGGGTTGACCAGTGTCCCCTAACTAAAGATGCTGTTGTCTGGTTCTGAACCTGAAAGAACCGGTTCTGAACTTGAACCGGACCTAGGTTCGGTCCAGGTCCGGTTCAGGTTAATGAGTATTGATATTTCATTCAACCTAGTTTGAACCTGTCCGAACTTGTTTGAACTTGAGAGAATTACCATATTTGGAACAAATATATTGTGATTTCCAGCAGAATTTCCGATGATGCTTTTATCAATTTCATTGATTAGGGAGGTGTTGGAGATTAAGCAAGAAGTCCACTTAGAGATACAAATATGCTAGAATATGCTAGAACCCTAGTCTACAGTATATATGTTGTAGGTGGTTGTAGTGTACACCCCATGGATTTGTAAGTTCATAGGCTAACTGCCTCACACCATCTGCATTATTAAAGTGTCATTGTCAACTGGTTGCCCAATGCCGACACATTTAGTGAACTGCAAATGGTGAAAATATAGTACAAATGTGAGTGTCGAGAACTTCAAGCCTGAGAACAGGCAATTAATAATGCTAAACCAGCTCAGTGGCATGTAGCTGACATTGCTCAGGTTTCCATTCAGGCTTCTTCAGCCTCATCCAGCACTTGAATATTTTCATTTCCTTTGTGTAATTATCATATATATCCAAAAAAAAATTCGAACCCATTCGGACATGGTTCAAACCTGAACCAAGCCTATATTGAACCTAACCTGTACTGAACCCAAGTCCAGTTCCTGTTTACAAAATTTTGAGTATATGGGTCTGGTTCAGGTTCAGGTTCACCAGAAAACTGCCTGAACCAGACCTGAACCAGACTTTGGCATCTTTACCCCTAACTGGACCTTGAGTTGTTGCAACCATAAGACCATTTAAAGCAGCTGTAATGTAGAGAATGAAGCTGCAAGTGATGAGTATTTTGACAAGTATTTTGGTCACACAAATAAGGAACTTGATGAAGCAGTGAATTCTGACTGTAGACTGCTTATATACAAATATAAATAGGTGGTGTAGTATACCCTTATACAAAGGATGTCCAAGCTGCAGTGAATGCTCCGAGTAACACCTGGGTATCTTTGGTTGCACCTGTACCTGTGCAAGTCTCAACTATGAGACTGATAGTGATAATGATGCATTTGATGTGTTGAATGCCAATGGGTGAATCTATTTATTTGTAGAATGTTTTAAGCAAGAGCCACAAGAGCAGTTTACTGTGCAAATGATCGTGTGGAGCACCTTGGAAGCACCTGTGGAATAAGGCCTATGCAAGGTCTATGTCTCATGGAGGTCAAACAAGAGTAACAATGAGAAGAGTGGTAATGGGATTGTAGGGTTATGATAAAAAGTGGGATTATACCTTCAATAGTGGGATTAGAACATTGGTAGTGGGATTAGAACATTGGTTAGTGGGATACTTATTTCCATTAGTGGAATCATCAGGGAGAATAATGAGATGTGCTGTGCATTGCTGAATGGCTGCCAGCACCCAAATATGCTCATGCCAAGCAGCCTGCAGGCTAGGGACTAACAGGGATAAACATAAAATTACAACTTTCCCCTGTTATAATGCGGCCACTGTGCTGAATTCTACGTATTTTTTATTTCAATTGGATATTTTCTGTCATAAAGTCTGTCTATTATTCCTATTTGAAATATTCTATGCTTTATTTTTAAGTAGTTCAAGGAATGCTTCAAGAAATATCAAGCTGAATCATTGTCACACACTCATAGCTTTCAGTCAAAGAAATCAAGTCAAAATTGTGCTGGACTTCTTTGAACAAATGACAGCAATGACAGTGACAATGATCACCACCCTTCTGTTAATGCTGATCAGTGATATATGAAGGAGTTTTGAATGTATCTTGATTGCAAAGAAATGGTCCTGGAAGGAATGGGCATTGTGGAATGGTGGGGTGTAAGTACTCTACTTCTCTGATGAATGCTGTGTTGTCTAACTTTGGAAATCTTCAATATTATTAGCTTAATGCACAACACTATCCTACCTGGGCTACTTTGGCAGCTGATTATCTTTCAGTTATGGCCTCATCTCTATCAAGTGAGCATGCATTTTCATCAGCAATGATTACAATTTGGAAGCACCATAATTGGCTTGGTGGAGACATTGTAGAAGCTCTCCAGTTTCTCAAGTGTCCATACCATAACAATCTGATCATCAGGGAGTTTTGGTCATGTGCTGAGGACAAGGTGACACTTGAGAAAGATGAGGTAGAGTCAGAGGGAAGGGATAGCAAGGAGACTGAGAACAATTTTTCATGGGATAAGCTCCTTGCTGATGACAATGACATTGCAGACTCAGATAGGGAAGTTAGCAACTACTAAGGATGAGGTAGCAGGAATGCAAAGATCTCCTGCCCAGGTGGGAAGAAGAGAGCTTTCAGTGTGTTGACCTTGTCAGTGCATCCTGCAGGCTTTTATTCACAGCCGGTGTGAGTCATGATGACAGAATTAATTATTGCATCATACCACATGAGCTTTAGCCAAGATTGACTGCACAGCAAGTTCTCACACAAGCTCTGGCACTTTGTCCTTGACTCATGACAATCACAAAGTGAGTCAGAATGACACAGACATGTTACACTGTTACCTAGGGAATAACATGGATAATGACAGATTTTTGCACACTCTGTGAAAGAAAAGTTCCTGTAAGTACAGTTCTGCAGCAATTTCCAAGATTTTTATGTGCTTGCATAGAAAAGACCCTATAGTTTAGAGATGAAGTAGTATTTGATAAAAATATATATCAATCAAGAAGAAATATCAGCACCAGTAGCCTGGATACCTAAATGGATCATATCCATGGATAAATCTTATCCGTTTGATTTCCTGGCATGAAAATCTGACCAAATTCTTTGAAACTTCGAGGGAGAATACATACAGCTATGTTCTATAAACGGTTTAAATTATACATTAAAAGAATAAAATTTGAGTGAGAAAAGTCAACTTCATTGTTTATCCACTGAGCACCTGTTACAGTGTTACTCAACGTCACACTCCGGTGCAGCCTCTCAATGACCCTGGATACGGCGGATATATCCAGATCTTACCCGATCCAATCCGGAAACCGGCTTACCCTGGATTGGATATGGATCTGGCACGGTCTGATCCGAGTTAGTCCCTACTCCAGCATGAAGACTGGTTAGTAGTACCTGCGGGTAGTGTTGCCGGAAGGCAAGGTACCTTAAGGTGGAGGTTACCTGGAGGTACCAAATCCATCAGGAAAACGAGGAAAATTGGGTCAAGGTTTGAGTCAGGACCTCAAGGTAACTCGAGGTGACCTTGAGGTGACCATCCCCTTTTGGCAGATGTTCTCATCACCAGGAGCCAACGGGCCGTCACCGCATCATCGGTGGTCAATCTTTGATCACTGTCGACGCGCTTGATCTCCTACTCGTCGTGTTTCTGCAAAGAACACATTCCTCTCCTTGTTTCTCCTCAAAGATGCTTGAATATCAAAAAGAACGTCGCAAGTTACCATCTGATCCTTTTGTAGTTCAACCTGTACGTCAAATTACAAGAACAACTTCAACATCTCAGGCTGCTACGGCGCAAAATTCTTGCTTTGCTCGACTTGATATGTTCGAGCGCTCTCTCTCAAATCCAAATATCCAATCAATAGAATTAGCAGAAGATAAAGCTATTGCTGAGGCTGAATTCAATCAATACATTAATGAGGGCATTCTCACAGATCTGGGTCAACTGGAAGACTTCAACATTGTCTTCTTCTGGCAGGTTTAGACCGTGACCCATAGCTTCTTGTATTCTTTCATTAATTTTTGTGTTCATTAGGCTAATAAGCACAAGTTGAAGTTGAAGTATCAGGTAGCACTTGATTTACCTCCTGTCCAAGCCTCATCAGTTCCTTGTGAACATAATTTCTCCTCAGGCAAAGAAACCAACACCCTTCAATGATTGAATCTTTCACCCATTATGATGGAGGTTGTACAAATTTTAGAGTACACATTCAACAAGGAGTGTCTCAATTTTAATAGTGACTGGATTGCTAAAGAAGAGGAGCTTTATGTACCTGTCATTTCTCCGGAAGTTGTTTGCAATCTGCTTGCT
>JASFDD010000603.1:0-12401 GCA_036937055.1 Nidula microcarpa | reverse complement strand
GTTACCTTTCCCCGATTAGTTATACAATTAACTATCCACATATTTAAGTAGCTAGTTCCAGTCCTGTATAGGCAATTTGAATATCGACTAAGATCCCACCTAGTTCTCCGACTAAGTTCTAAGTCTCTTTGCTTTCCGACCTCCGACTTCCTTCCGACTTCCTTTCTAGTTGACTTACGTTGACTAGTCCTATCTCGCTCTCAACACTAGACTTTGTCTCTAGTTGTCAAACCCCTAAGTCGTCTCTGACAACTTTCTGACCCCGCAGTACTTTCTTCTGACGATGTTTAAGTTAGAACCCACAAGAACTGGAAGGGCGCAGCACATAAGCTGAAGCCAACGGTTCTTATCTGTAGTGTTACAGTCGGAACTCTTTCTGATGTTACTTCCGACATTTTCCGACGTGGTGCTATCATAACCTACATCCTCTAGTTCCTATTCACCTTTGGGAACAAGTCTTGACATGCAGAACCTACCTGTGATAGCACCCTGAGAAAGAAGATATACAGAATATATGCCCAGATGCAGGGGAAAGGGACTGTTGAAAAGCAGAGATTAGGAACTGATAAGAGAGAGATAAGAGATCAGCTAAGGATTTGCTACCAATGAGTGTACCACTGGTATTTATACTGCTTAAGCTAAGAAAGTCTGTATATACAGATGAGCATAAGCAGATAGTATAGATAAGATACAGTAAGGAGACTTACTCAACAGAGCACCCAAAGGATGGTGGAGGGACACAAAGAGGAGTGAAATCACAACACTGATTGCAAGTGTACAGAGTGTGTGAGTTGTGCACCTATATCAGGACACAGGTACCTGCAATTCCAAATACTGACTGGCCTGCTGGTTTAATTTAGTGGGGAGATTGATATGCCCCAATGGAGCAGACTGGAGATCAAGATCAGGGAGGCCACGATCCAGGGGAGGCAGGCACTATGAAAAGGCAAGGGTGTATATTGGTCATCTATTATGTCAGAAGTTTAGTCATCATTTTCGCCATGTAGAAACTGATTTGTGCAGGGTCAAAACACCCTTGTTTATTCATATATAGGGATTACACTGAGTGTCTACCATTTAGTGAAAGTATTGCTGAGAGAGGAATCTTGCATGCTAGTGATGCACACTGATGCATGCCATGGCACACCAATTTTCTTATGCCCATATCATAATGTACATCTTTTTGAATATACCTCTCATCAGACTTGCCCCCACAGACTTATAAGGCTGTTGAGTGCTACTGAGAGAGCAGGAACAATTTACCTTAATTCTATCCTACAGACTAACTCCCCTTTTCAGTACCATTGATGTCTGTGCAGCTGACTATGAGTTGTGATACATAGTCTGTGCATGAGTATGTCAATTTTAAGGAGTTTATATTATATATAGGTAACCAAAAATGTAATAGATTCTGATATATATAAGATAGAATGCATCTATTTGACTAAAGTTATGGGCACATCTTTTGCTTGCCTTCCACTGGATGTGGGATGGATTCCTAATAGTGTTTGGAAGTCTGGTTACAAGACTGGAAAAAGACCGAGACCAGACCAGACCAAGACCAATTAAGACAGGAAATTCTCATAATTTAAGCGAATTTCACCAAATTCAAGTATATTGTAGGCATTTCTCAATGCCTTCACTAGTCTTGCAGGTTGATCCTATTTAAGAGCTTTTGAATGATTCTACAATCATATTTTTATGTTAATAAATGAGAAATTTACAGTCAAATTTGTTAATTTTAGCAAATTTGAGCAAATTCAGATACATATCAGTCAATTCTCAATGTAAAAGACTGGTCTAGACTGGTTACTAACTGTTTAAGACCAGTCTTGCAACTGCAAATGACCACACTGGACTGGTCTAATTCCTAATGAAATATTTCCTGTGCTAAGATTGTAAATATAGTAAGATTTTTATCCTGAAAAAAAAATTCATAGGACTTGTAAATCCAATGCTTTATCCCTTCTCTCTTGATCTCCATGATTCCAATGCTCAGGTAGGCTGGTAAATGGGCTCCAACCTTGATTTTGACCAGCATTGAATCCCTACTGCTTATTACCAGGAATACCTGCAAGTCCTGATATCTTATTTAAGTTCAAACTCATGCAAGCCAGGACATTGTCTGACTCCTTCACTGCAGTATTTTTTCATATCATAAAACCAATCCATTTAGTTCCATGCAATGTTTGTATCAGTTTGTGCAAGGTCCCTCTCAGTCTGTGCAAATCTGTGCAAGTCAGTGCAAACTTGAACAATCCATGTATAGGTCTGTGCAGGTCTGTGCCAGTATGTGCTTAGTCTGTGCCAATCTGTGCTCAGTCCATGATGGTCACTGCAAAATCAGTTTAATTAAAGTGTTATATGAGGTAAAATCTACTTGATTAAGAACTTTTACCTCAGTTGTTTAATGGCTTTTGATGCGCATTGGTAATGCCTGGCCACTGAAGTTTAATAGCACCCTGCTCATCACTTTAACAAAGTACATAATATACCTTCTCTGCTTGGGATTTCTGCATGATATTACACTATACATGTCTGAAGGATGTTATATTCACTTGATCCTCTTTAGTGGTTGGGCCCTCGACTTACAGAGCCCCTCTTTATGTGCTATCAGTGCAACATCCATGCTCTATACTTCACAAAAATTCCAGCTGGTGGTGTTTGTTGCATGGTATGCTCATTGCAGCATCATGATTATATAACTTTGCTATGAGTGCAATACTGCCCTGGTGATGGATATTTTGGTTTATGAGTAAAGATATAGGTCAATGAAAGTTCAATATTGCTAAATTATAGCTTGGGTAGCAACTTCTCAATGGTTTTTCACCAATTAACTACTGGGGATTGTAGATACCTTTTTGGGACCATGGATGACTCTCAGTCCATTTATTTCAATATGTTTTCACCTAGTGACATTTTATCCAAGGCTTTATGTACATCCTAAAATTGCATTGAATTCATATTCATGACCATAACTCATTTCAAGAACAGGGAAAGAAAACACGAGAAGTAAGTTATGGCCCACGCACGGATGCTACGGCCTTTTTTATTTGCCTCATAGTAGCCTTATCTATGAGGGTTTCGACGGGTGTTTCTCGTACCGTAACCCATACCGCCAACATCAGTTCTTCAACTTTGATGGTACGATACCCGTAATTATCCTACGGCAGCCGTAAACTCGTATTGTATGGTTGCGGTTGGCAGCCCTAGTCATTGATGAGAGGAGACATAGAGGAGGCGGTAACTCTGAAAAGATACGGACGCAGCCGGTGTAGACGGTGGAGATGGCCATATGCAGAGATGTGTGATGAGAGCATAGTGGTTTTGGGTACGGAGCTGCGTACATAACAAATCACATTGTTAAAATAATGTCCAAGCAGGGGCACAAAATGTTATAAGGGGGTAAAGACTATGCCGACGATTTGCAAACGACACTTCTATTGCTCCAAGTCATCACCATCCCAGGGCGACCGCCATCTCCGATGATGCCAGCGCATCCATATATACATAGGTGAACTGTTTGCCGCGTGTGCCCCCGCTCCTTTCTCCCACGGTTTTCCAACACCGCTGTGCGTTCTGGAAGAATATCAAAATCAGCACACCAGTCAGATCATACTTGCTCCATTATTTGTCTGTCACAATGATTACATCTATACGGGTGTGTATATAGTGTTCATATCAGTAGATTTACCTGCTCGGAGTTCGATCTAACACGACCAAAAATACTCGTCGAAGCTGCGAATTGCTATTCACCCTCGGTCCACCTCAACTCCAACGGGATCTTGCTCAGAATATGATGGATATTTACCATTGTGTGTGTATGTCTTCCCGAGTATTAAACTTGAATGATCTATAAGGCCTCTTCACCAGCGCTTCCTGGTGAACACGTCTCCAATTCCCTCCACATCCAAGCATCCCGGAATAAATATGGCTATCATTAACCCTTCCGTTCTCGTTGTACGCTTGAGCTCCGTTATATTTACAGAATCTGACGTTTAATTGCAGGTTGGTGGCGGGCCCTCGGGTCTTGTAGCAGCGCTTGCTTTGGTCAGAAACGGTGTTTCCGTTCGTATCATTGACAAAAGTCCCCTGTATCATATCGGTACTCGAGGTGCTGGTGTCATGGTGTGTGATATATCAGCATTTTTACACTGATGCCTAGGTTAAACTAATCAGTGTTTTAGCCTAGAACTCTCGAGGTGTTTCAAATGCTCAAAATTCTACCACTCCTGCGTGCTGTTCGTGGCCTAGATGCTCCTCCGATGACTATGTATAAGCTTCCTGAAGGAAACGAAGTTCTCCGTCGCATCCCTGCCATAATGGAAAAGCTAGAACCTTCACCCACAATTCCCATCGTCAGTATATTATATCTCCTAAATGTGAATAGTTTATGACAATTGCTCCAGAATCATATGTGGTTCATTTCCCAGGAAGATATGGAAAATGTTATTCGGATGGAGCTAATCAAAAACGATGTCAAGGTAGAGCTTGGAAAAGCACTGATCGATTTCAAGCAAAGCCCAACAGCAGTGACTGCTACGTTGTTGTCATCAGATACAGGCGAAAAGGAGATGGTGCAAGCTGACTACTTAATCGGAGCAGACGGTGCAAAGGGTAATTCCATACCATTCAATTTTTTCTCTACATTTCATCCCAAATATTTAATTTCAGGAATTACGCGGCGGGTTCTTGGACTCGATTTTCTCGGCGATACTATGGACTCCGACGGGATGTTGGTTGCTAACGCTGTGGTGAAAGGACTAAGTACTGACGTGATTATATGCTATATCTTCTTTCCCCCTCCATTCACTTATGCAAGTTGACAGAATTGGCACATTTGGAAAGATCCAGGGACACATACGTGCGTTTTTTTTTTTTACCTGCTTACATTCCGGTTCTGATTCATTCCTTTTAGAATTTCAGTGAGGCCGTTTAAACCAACAGAGAATAAGTTCGTCGTGGTGATCACGGGACAACACAAAAAATTGGAGAGTCGCACGACAGAGGACGATCTGCGTGAATTATTTTATAACCATACTGGACGGAAAGACGTGTCGTTTGAAAGCTTCGATTGGTTATCTTACTTTAGGTGAAGTCAATGTCTTGACAAGGATTCATTATTAACTAATTCCGGTCATGTAAAGACCCAACATGCGGATGGTGCAGTCATTTGTTAATGGCCGCATCTTTCTTACAGGAGGTAAATCCTCACGACTCTCTCCTTGTCCTGTAATGACAACTATTTCAGATGCTGCACATGTGCATTCACCTCACGGAGGTCAAGGATTGAATACCGGTGTACAAGATTCTGTCAGTACATCATTTATTTCTCAAAATTAATGTTCTAATACATTTAGAATCGTTAGTTTAACTTGGCCTGGAA
Source organism: Nidula microcarpa (assembly GCA_036937055.1). Taxonomy (NCBI): domain Eukaryota; kingdom Fungi; phylum Basidiomycota; class Agaricomycetes; order Agaricales; family Nidulariaceae; genus Nidula; species Nidula microcarpa. Next base: position 7,015 of record JASFDD010000603.1, on the reverse strand, counting down.
GCTCGCTTTAGTATCAAAAGGTATATCCCCGCCTTCCTTGCTGGAAACATACGACGAAGAAAGGCTTCCTGTTATCAAGGAGATGCTTAAGCAAGTGACTGGAATCTACAAGAAAGATAGCAAGCAAGAATCCCAGTCCGATGGTCCCTCCAGAGGCAGGGAGCTTCTAATGATTGGGATCAATTATCGCTGGAGCTCCATTGTGATGGACGAGAATCATGCACCAGGAGATGTTGAAGATATGAAACAGCATGCATATATTGGGGGAGATGATCTATTGCGAGCTGGAGATAGAGCCCCAGATGCGCCGGGACTAATAGATTGTCACGGCAGGGAATCCACGCTCTTCGATCTTTTTCAGCCAGAGAAACATACTTTATTAGTCTTCAACATCAAAGCATTGGATGACGCGAAAGTTTTGGAGGCAATTAATCACCTTCCTTCGGACACATTCCAAACCGTGATAGTCCTTCCTCATGGAGTCGGGGAAGATAACGATCTCTCCAAATATAAGGATATTATCGTACTGGACGGAGATGGGCATGCCAAGGATGCATATTTGCGGGGTTCTGCTACCGCTAGCTTTTCCCTCTTTGTTATTCGACCGGATGGAGTTGTTGGCGCGATCTTGTTATCTGTAGAGGGATTTGATCGGTATCTATCTTCCATTTTCTTGTAGATGATAGTTCAAATTCAATAGTTATGGCAAACATTTTCTCCTAAATATTAAGTAAATTGGTACCTGAATTGAATGAAATACTTCGTTGTAGTGGATCTGTATTCCGGAATAGCTTGAATCGATCTCTCTTGTTCTCGCAGATTCCGTTTGTTGCAATTATGAAGCCATAATTGTAATTTTAGCCAACATTCCTGCAGATGAATCAGTGTAGGCCCTAACTAATTTGTGAAAAGATCCAACACATTCATTGATCATATTCCGGCCTGTCAGGTTTCTAAATTGTGTGATGGAACGATCGTTGTTTCGGATATATTACAGTGTTTCGGCCATCTCTCGGACACCATCACTCCTTCGGACACTTGCGGATTTCACGCTCAGTTCAGAACTAATCTCTTAGATATTTTCCCTGCGTATTTCAGCCGGTTATATGTACATGTTTACGAAATCACAGAATTTTTAGGGATAATTTGCGTGTGACACAGGCTCAGGTAAGACAAATTGATGAAAATCGCTCGAAGTAGATGATTTCCGTCTTCCATATTATGGTCTACGCAACAGACATCAAACTCTAATAATTTTAAGCACATGTAAGACAAGAAAAGCGTGAAAGTGTGACATCAACAACCACTCAATCGGACGCTGGAGGTGATTGATCAGTCAATTAGAAGCCGTCAGCACACGACCGTAACACCTGTCACACCGTCCGAAGGAGTGCCGATACACTTTAGAAGGTCCAAATTTACATTTCTTGCTTCTGTGGAAAGCCGGAATCAGAAGATCTTGAGAGGGCCGTGATTGAGCGGAAATAAATCTATCTTATCCTATTTTATTCCATACTTTGAATAATTCAAGCGCTGTCATATGAGGTTAAATTGACTACCAATCGTAATAGTATCAATGAAAACTTACTTTATGTCGCTGTTGATGCAACTACCATTTCCAGTCCCAGAATGCTGTCCATTGACATCATTACGGCGAACTGGGAGGCTTCCTGATGTGCATAGGTGATTCTAAAGATCAGAACCTCGGATTCGGCAAGTATACCCACGTATCATGTTCTTCGCGTTGTGATTCATTTGAGTCTCATTTTTAGAAATAACACTCCCGTTGACCGCTAGCTTTCAATATTCAATCTCGACACCAGAGATATCGGAGTGTTGGAAAAGCTTCCCCTGCACATAGTTACGCGTGCACCCGCATCGTAGAATGGGAAGAAAATGACCTGCTCCCGACTGCAGGTCAATTGCAACGAGACATGCTTAAATAGGTACATAGTTCCCACACCCATCATTATCAACATCACGGTTCTTATTAGCGCGCAGCTTACATGCCGCTTGCACACCACCCAGCGCTGATAGAAAGTGGCTTCCAACTCTTATAGCTCCCCCAATCGATACCCTACTGCTCAACTGCAAAGAACTTCCTTCAAACTTCCGTCTCAACAACTTCATATTCCCAATAGAGCATGCCTTCTTTAGCTGTTGTGAGGAGTGCCAATGCCACATTCCATCGCCCCTATCTCCCTGTGGCAGCATTCGTCGGTGGAACTTCTGGAATTGGAAGAGCGATGGCCGAAGCTTTCGCCCAGTATACCAACGGTCAAGCTCACATTATTATAGTTGGCCGGAATCGTGCTGCAGCGGATTCTATAATTGCCTCTTTCCCGAAGCCCACGGACTCCGAACAGTCTGGATGGAAACACGAGTTCATTCCGTGCGATGTACAGCTCATGCGGAATGTGCACTCTATGACTACAGAGCTTCGAGAGCAAATTCCTAGGATTAACTACCTGGTCCTATGCGCTGGAGTAGCTAGCTTGAATGGAAGGGAAGAGACGGAAGAGGGTATAGACAGGAAGCTCGCTTCACGATACTACTCTCGATGGGCTCTGATAGATGGATTATTACCCGCATTGAGAAAGGCGAAAGAGGAAGGACAAGATGCCAGCGTTCTGTCTGTGCTCGGGGCAGGACACGGACCTAAAGTCAAAATAGATGACCTAGGGTTGAAGAAACACTTCAGCGGCTTTCAAGCAATGCTTCAAAGCGTGGCGTACAATGACCTTATGGTTTCGGTGAGCAATTATCATTCAAGTGCCTCATCCCCCATTTCCACATGCTAAGTCAGCCATATTTCAGGAATATGCCAGACGAGAACCAGACATCGCCTTTACGCACATTTTTCCTGGCCATGTGTGGACTAAAGCCCTGTTACTTGACCACTGGCTGTTTAAAATCCTTTCACCTATTGCGGTGCCTCTGCTCTGGATTATGAGTATCTCGCCTCAGGTCTGCGCTGAGCACATGTTGTTCGCGTTATTAGAGGGTAAAAAGGGGATGTATAGGCGGAATGACAAGGGCGACGAGATCGGGATGAGTGCATTTCCAGGAACGGAGGAGGACCAGAAGATTTTGTGGGATCATACAATAGCAGAGACGAAGCATACGTAGTCCAACACCATAGTAGTCGTTCTTTTTCTGCTGAAACCTCTTTATGTTCTTCAATTTTTCTGTATTTATGATACGACTACCTGGCTATTTACCTATTTCCTCATTCAGATACCATAGTCTGTTAATAAAGGGTATCCTATGTGCCGGAATGGCACTACATAGCTTGTGGGTGCACGTTTGATTACATTGAGAGCACAGAATTGTCATAGATGCCCGCAATTAACGCTCTGTGGACACATGAATAGATTTATTTCACCAGAAAACAGACTGGTTTGACTACTTCAATAGGTTAATTTGTGAAGGCCGTACTGTAGGCGACTTGGTTATTATCGTTAGATATTACCGGGTTTTGCCGAGTGTAAATAAAGGAACTTTTTCGGCTAACTTATGGGTAGCTTGACCAGCCAAGTACTCCGCTAACTTTTTCCCATACTTGCTAAAACTTGGCAAACTAACCTGTCGTTGGCATGGCTAACTTGCTCAATATAATCAAGGATCGCACAATAATAAACACTGGTATACCTATCCTATAGCTTCACTGGCTATATAAATTCTTCATAAAACCTGTTTTTCCTCATTTATTGTCTCAGCATTATATTTCAAGTGCACAGTGCTGGTCATTATTCATGTTTATTATCTAACAGTATGGACTACTTGTTTTCCTCTTATTGTTAGAGCAAGGGTTGAACACCATATAAAACATGCTAATCAGCAAATTGGTAGCAGTTAGACTTTGCTTTACAACTGAAGAAGTAATTGACATTAGTATTTGTATCAATGAGTCAATACCAGTTACTTTGATAACTTTTCCCTAACTTTCACCACCAAGTTAATGCTGAAAAGTTAGCCTGTAGTAGCCTTGTCAAGACTCATTCCTAAAGGTAAATAGGAACCAGAGCATGTAGGTTATGATAGTGCTGTGTCAGAAAATGTTGGAAGTAGTGTTGGAAGGATTTCTGACCATAATGCTACAGATAAGAACTGTCAGCTTCAGCTTATGTGCTGCACCCTTCCAGTTCTTGTGGGTTCTAACTTAAATGTGGTCCACATGTTGGAAGAAAGTACCACAGAGTTGGAAAGCTGTTGGAGACAACTTGGAGGGTTAACAACTAGACTAAGTCTAGTGTTGAGAGCAAGGTAAGACTAGTCAACATAAGTCAACTAGAAGGGAAATCAGAAGAGAGTCAGAGGTCAGAATACAAAAGAGACTTAGAACTTAGTCAGAAGACTAGGTGGGATCTTAGTTGATATTCAGATTGGAGACTAGGGTACAGAACTGAGCTACTTAAATACTGGTATCACTAATTGTAATAATGAAAACAGAAGTAGGAACACTATGTAGATGAGAAATAATAAGAGTCCTTGACACATAATAAAAGTAGCAGAAGTAGAAGCAGAAATGTATCTGAGCAGAAGTGTTTGTAGTGATTGGTATTTGTATAAGTATGAGTCATAGGATCAACACAATAGTTCAGAGATAAGCAAGAATGGAAATGGATGGAAATGGTCAGAAGCATATCAGAAGATGAGTTGGAATGTCAGAAGGTGTCAGAAGAATCATGGATATGTCAAGCTTAGCTAGCTTAATGATAAGGGGCAGGGGCCATGTGTCCTGCTGTGATAACTCATACGCCAGGGCACTGATAGTGGTGCAGCCGGCTGCTAGAAGTGATGCAGCAGGCAGTATCAATGCTACTAGTAACTACCTGTAGCTGGTAGGATGTAGAGAGAGTAAAATGCCACAATTTGTGCTATGAGAATATGGATTCAATGAGCTTCCTTGATCCTCATAGCACAGCCTCATGGAACATCAACAAGCTGATGCTCAATTCCCATAGCACAATATGTGCTATGAGGTATTAAGTCTTGACATGCCTTTGCATCAAAGTCACAGTATGTGCCATGGAGTGTCAACAAGTCAAAATGCAATCCTCATGCACAAATTGTGCTATGGAGTGTCAAAAATTGATGCACTCAGCACCAATGGCATAATATGTGCCATGGAGCATCAAAAATTTGAAACACAATTGTCATAGCTCAGATTGTGCTATGAAACATCAAATCTCAACATGTGCCAGCTTCCCATAGCACAATGTGTGCCATGGAATGTTGATGAGTCAAAACTCAGTTCCCATAATTGAGTGTCAATTCATCCTTGCTGAGACATCAACACTTGTTGGACTTTTTCCAAGACTGAAGCCATTTGTGGTTCAGCAAGTTTGCAAGTGAATCTCCAATGTCTTGATATGCCAATGTGATGTTGTGATCCTGGTGTGTGTAGATGTCACCTTGATACCAGAGATGTTTCCCCAGAAACATTGTGATGGTGACATGCAGATTAGCAGTTGTTGTACTCAAATGAATGCTGGGACTATAGAAAAGAACAATCAAAAGTGCCACACAAAACAGAATGAATCAAATTAACATATCAAAAACTTAGAATTGTCAAGGTGATGTCTGAACCTTGCTTTCAGGTAGGGGCTCTAGCTTCTGGATTGCAATCTTGGTGACCAGACTTGTGTTCAAGTGGACCAGGAGTAGGAGCAGAACTGGACACCATGCCATATATGGTACACAGCCATTGAATGACAGATGCAAGATGGTGACTGGATGGCTGAAACTATTGCTGTAGTGTAGTTTTCAAGGCCATGAACAGATGGGAATGTCAAAATGCTGCCAGAAACAGTATAAATGGCAGTACAGTAAACAGGAAATTTACCAAGATGTTAACAAAGCATTCAGAATTATCTCAGTGTGCCCTATCAACCTCTGCATGTGCAAGCTGAAGCTAGTGCTTTACAACCATCATGCTTGTAAGATAGCCTAATGATATTTCATTCTGACCATCTGAGAAAATCCTTCTATAATATTAACACAGTATGCACAGCCATGTACCATATAGGTAATTATCTGCCAGTAATTTGAAATCATGGAGTGTACATGGAATTAAAAGATACAATACAAAATCAAATAAGAGCTACATAGGAAATTTTAATGAGGAATATGAATATTTAATAATTTAAAAAAGCTAAATGATAAGATCTTAATATTTGGGAAGAGACTCATCTATCTGGACATGGCCAAGAAACAAGAAGGGGGACATACTTGAATGGGGACATACTTGAAGGGGAAATACTTGAAAGGAGAAACACTTGGACAGGAATATACTTGGATGGGGAATAGTCCATGCAAAGATTAAAAACAGACTGTGTGTAGTTACTACAGGAAAATTAAATATGGTCTTGAGGAATTCTGCAGCTTATTGTGTACAGAAAAATGAGAATGTATAGGCACATAGTGCTGAGAGTCAGTTATGGAGAATGAAGACAACTCTATTGATAACTTAATTTATGCTAAGAATTGTGCAGAATAATAGTGGATATTGAGTAATGATATAAATGAATGAACATGTGAGCAAGAGTCACCTCTGAGCGACTCACAAAAAATGTAGGTGAAATGTAGACCCCAGCCATAAGCAAATAGTGATATGAATTTACATACAAGGTAGACAACAAAGAATTAAAAAATGAAATAAACAAGACATGTCTGCAGGCACCGGGATTAAGTGAGAGATTTCAGAAATGCAAAGCAGCAAGCATGGACATGTGTTGGCTCAACTCTTCTTTAAATAGCTAGTGAATGTCCAAAATTACATGAAGAAAGATGAAACAAAAACCTGGATGCTGCAGGGCAGATGTTCTTAAAAAAAGTAAGATATGAGAGTTTCAGTGCAATGTCAAGACTCGTTCCCAAAGGTGAATAGGAACTAGAGGACGTAGGTTACGATAGCGCCATGTCAGAAAATGTCAGAAGTAACGTCGGAAAGAGTTCCGACCGTAACGCTACAGATAAGAACCGTTGGCTTCAGCTTATGTGCTGCACCCTT
>JASFDD010000602.1:0-12402 GCA_036937055.1 Nidula microcarpa | reverse complement strand
CTACCAGCGTTTCATTTTTTCTCTAGACTCGGATTTGCCGTTCTTTGCGTCATTCTAGGTGGCCAAACGCTGGCGGCCGTTAACCCCGGGACTCTTCCTCTGGTCGCGGGTGTGATCATCGTCGGGTTATGCAGCGTAGTCCCGTGCTTCATCGGCTATGACATGATACACAGATACGAACGCTTCGCATGGATCCCCATGTTTGTCGTCATGCTGTTTCTCTGGGGTCTTGGGGCGCGCGCCGGGTTTGATCTAAAAATTCAAGCGCGCACAGAAGATACTGGACGGTCTCTTTCTGCAGATATTCTCAGCTTTGGAAGCATAGTCTTTTCCTCCTTTGCTGGGGTGCGCATTTTCATCCTCAGAGATCCTTACGAACCACTGACTTCTTTCACCAAAGTGGGCACCGGTTGCAGCGGATTACAACTGTCGCATGCCCGCCAATACACCGCCCATGAAGATATTCCTGTTGACTTTTTTCGGGCTCTATTTTCCTATTTGCTTTGTGGAAATCCTGGGTGCAGCGTTGATGTCTATTAAGGATCCGGCCTATACTTCCGCATTCGAGAACGGAGGGACAGGAGGGCTCTTGGCCCAAGTATTGTCGCCGTGGAAAGGAGGTGGGAAGTTCGTTCTCGTCCTACTAGCCTTGTCCTCGATGTGAGCCACATTTTCTTCTCATCCTCATGTTTGGGGCTGATGGGAGTCTGCTAGGGCAAACAATCTGATGAACACATACTCCGCTGGGCTCTCCATGCAGGCACTTGGACGCCCTTTCGCACTGGTTCCCAGGTTCTTCTGGACAGTTCTTGCATTTGTAATCTACACCGTTGCAGGTGTGGCGGGTCGTGAACATTTCTCTTCAATTCTATCGAACTTCCTCAACGTTCTGGGATACTGGAGTGCATGGTTTATCATCATCGTTATGGAAGAACATTTCATTTTCAGACGGAGAAATGGGCTATTGAATGGCTATAACTTGGATGACTGGGATTTTCCCTCCCGGTAAGAGTCTGGATGCCTCAAAGGCGGTTTGCTTAAGACCTTTTGTTACAGTCTTCCCCTTGGGATTGCAGGAATAACAGCAGCTGGTTTTGGGGTTGCTGGTGCTGTGGTTGGCATGTCCGAGGTACGTGATAACGAACTTTTTTGTGCCCTAGGCACCTTGCTTACATTAGATATTTTCTAGTTGTGGTACACAGGTCCTTTGGGCAAACTGGCTGGGTCTGAATTTGGTGCTGACCTCGGATTTGAAGTGAGTGCATAGTCTTCCACGCGGCCTTGAACTATTCTAATATTCTACTTTAGCTGGCAGCTGCATTCTCTGCAGTTACTTATCCGCCATTGCGGTGGCTCGAAATTCACTATTCTGGAAGATAATCATGTACTTATTATGAAAATGTGTTGTTCACTCGTGGGAGTGGTAACTGCAGCACACCGCATGGCCTAAGGAAAGTGCTATCAGATGATAGTAGTCAGGACTCAAAATTGCAAGTATTCCATTACAAAAACCAGACTATTGAGACGTGATGGCAACAACATGTAAGATAAAATGGAAGAGCTATGTCTGCTCCCGCTATTCAGGTGTCGCCCAAGATCCCCTGGCGATACCAGAAAATTCACCGCTGGCATTTCTAGATATGCGCAGGGTAATCCTAGGATAGGAATAATCTTGGCATATTGCTGTGCAAGCTCCGAAAAGTTGATGGACGCAGGTTGTCCGGGCGAAAGCTGGTGTTTTCCTTGAAATAAACGAGTTGAGCCTAGGGATCAGAATAAATGTGAATAAATGATGCTGCTTACAGACATATTGACAAAGCCTTCGTGGTCCGGATCTCAGAACTTCTCTAACAGCGGAATTTTGGGGAACGACACTGGAGCCTTGATGTCTTCTTCCCCCCCCCCATGTCATCAAAGCCGTCATCATCTGAGGAGCCTTCATCATTGCATGAATCCGTTGGTTGCTTTTTATCTTTCAAAGGAATCCATAATCCATAATAGACGAAGATTAGGAGCCGCTAGGTGACTTAAAATCTTTCGATCTCTTTGATCGAAAATAGGCCTGCTCGAGGCGAGGAATTCTGTGCCCTAGACATTTAGGAGCTCTCATAGCTCTCCCCCACCATGATATTTCCTAAAAAGGGAATACTGACCAACAATATGCACCAGAAAGGAAATGAGATATAATAGGATGATTAAATGTACAGGTTGCCCTCCTCATGACTAATGTTACTATGGTGTAGTGGTTATTGCTCATTGTTGTGAAGAATGTTACCCTGGGTACTTTTATCATGCTGATGTCATTGGTTCAATTCTTGCTGAATGTAACTTTTTAAATGAACTTTTATTCCCTCAAACTGAGATTAAGCATGCCAGGAAGGAGCAAAAAACTAGGCTTTAGTGCACCCACCTGAGAGTTCCCAGTTAGAGGGACCCTCCAAGCTTGTGAGGAAGGGAACAGAACTCAAATGGTGGGCCCTAATTTTGCAACTGGCAACAGGGCATATTGGGCTTGAGTACAAGAATCAGGTCTGAACAAAGTCAATTTTCTGACAGAAACATATCTATGTAGGCTACTTTACTTGGTACAGCTCTGAGACACTACTATTTTATGACCAGAATGCTCCAAGAGTTGCCTTCACTAAAAATGGCAAGCAATGACATGGCAATGACAAAGAACTGCCAAATGTGGTTGTGCTGATGGCTGAAATGTCACATGGTGTCATATTTATTTTATTCTGCATTTATATCCTGCAGCAAGTATCTTATCAACTAAGATGCAGTGGCCCCCTGAATGAACAATGAGCCTAAAGACCTTTCTAAGTTCTGTACTGGATATGCTTGAGCTGTTGTGATGGAGATGGAGATACCAATTTGTTAGATTCCTTGGCTAGGTGGTGTGTGTAGTAGCAGGTGCTTCCAGGGAAGCTCAAGTGTTAAGTGTTAGTAGGCTGTCTTAGCAGCAGTAGGAGAAGGGCTGGTTGGGGGTTGTGTTGTTGGTGGTATTGGTAGTATTGGTCTTTTGTGGGCTTTTAGCTAGGCTCTCCTGTGCCTGATGTGGTGTCATAATGAGGGAGAGCAAAAGCACTTTGGTGAACATGGGGAGCATAGCTGGAAATATTACATGGAAGAGTTTCATGTCAAGTCTGAAGTCAGCATAGATAGAAAAGCACAGAAATCAGGCAGCTTTAACTCTAGTGTCATCTGAGCACATCTGGGCAGAATGCAAGAAAGCTAGCCTGGTAATTGCTGTGGCCCTTGATACTGAGTAATGACACATTCCATTTCCACTTTTTGTCTCTCAATGTAAGAGGATATGCAGTAGACAAGAGAGAATGATTGCCTGCTAAGAAGACATTCCAGAGAAATTTGTGGTGAACTTCATGAAGAATAAGAGAAAATATTTCTGTAGGCAGGAGTTCCATTGCATAAATCCAGCCTTTGAAAAACATAAGGTTGATCCATTCCCCACTCAACTCATATAGTGTGACAAACAGTGACAAAGTGTTACTTTGACAGTCAATGGCTAACAACTTTTTTCAAATTCAAAACTGGAAATTCTAAAACCACAATTCTTTGCATATTTCAATTTTGCACAATTGCTGGGTTTTAGATTTTTCATTTGAGCCAGTTGAAGACAGTTATAAGTTTTTGGTGAAGAATGGAAGTATGGGATAGTCAGTGACTTGATTGGCATACTAGTGCAGCATGACAGCTATTGGGATAGCAGCAGCTCAGTGGAGTGCTGAAATGAAAAATCTGAATTTGTCTCTGCCATGGGCAAGCATAAGCTCTATAACATATGTAACCTTGCAGTCACTGAGTGATACATTATCTGATCATGATCATATCTTTCAGATTTGCAACATGCTCATGCTGTTTCATAGATGCATACTCAAAAGGGCTTGAAGGAAAGCAAGCAGCTTGTGCTAATAAAAAATATAGGAGTCATCACATCATTCCAAATGATATTTTGGATGTGCTGGAGTCAGCTGGAATCATCAAAGGTGCTTAGAATATTCATCCTATTTTCTTGAGAAAACCATTCATATTTTTGATTTTGATTTATTTCACTTCATATTCCAGTACATAGTTCCCATTTACTTCAAACCATATATACTAATATTTCTACTATAGATACTTTATCATTGTAGTGTCAATTTACAATGTGGAGAAGTTGACACAAAGGTGCACAGGTCACATGTAGTCACAGGAGGTCATGGAATGTCACAACAAGTCAAGTGTGCAATGGATCAACCTTAGGTAGTAAGATGTCTAGAGCAATACAAAATACCAATGATTATGATTGACATATTCTCTGCAGTGTGCTCAAACTTTGCTTCCTTCATCTTGGGTTTTTGTATAGGGATTCCAAGATACTACTGTGAGTGATAAAGGAAGGCACAGAGGAGAAGTCTAGGAAGAGTAGGGAGGAATAGGAAGAGCAGTGTGTGCCAGAACACCCATGATGGTGATATTTGATGATGTAGGTCCAGAAACAACCAACCTAACTGGAGTAAGCTATAGCTGAGATCCTGCCAGTTTGAAGAACCATGCAATGATCTCTTGAACTGTGAGGCCCACATAATGCCCAGTGAATCTTCAGGTAGAAACTTTCAGTAGTTAGTCTGGCCAATTGGAAGTTGTTAGAATGCACACCATTAGACAGTGCACAGATGTTGAACACAGCCTGGAAGTTCTAGCATGAGGCAAATGTTGTCACTGTCCAAATGTTCAAATCAAATTGACACAAAACTAGACTATTAGAGATGTCATGATGAACACAGAAGAATTATGCCTGCTCCCACCAACCACTATCCCTTTCAGGTGCAACCATTCACATACCTCCCAGGATTGTTTGGTAAAATCAGAAATTCCACCATTGGCATCCCTAAAAATATGCATGGTTTTTAGTCTGACCCAGGAGATGGATTCAAGATTAGGAAGAGTCTCAGCATATTGATGCACAAGTTTCAAAAAGTTGATGGATACTGATTTTTGAGGCTTATTTAAGTAGATAATGGTGGAGATTTGTGTTTCCCCCTTGAAATGAGTTAGTCAAGGAAGACAGAAAAAATGAGCAAATAATAATTATAGGAGAACTGCTTATAGATATATCAACAAGGTCTTTCTAGCCTGGATCCCACAAGAGGGGAAATTTGGAGAACAATAGGGCATCATTGTCTTCATTGCTTCCCACATTATCAGACTCCATGCTATTGTCTGAGGATCTGCCATCACCTAGAGCATGGTCAGCACTATGTGAAGGACTAGTATCACTTGAAGTAATCTCTTGTCTCTCATCTCTCAAGCCAATCCACAGTCAACAGAGACCAGGAGCTGAAATATTTTGATATTCCTTAGTTGTAAATCCCTGGTTGAGGACTAGCTGCTCCAGCCAAGGAAGTTTGGTACTCTGGGCATTCATTTAAGTCAGAAATAATATTTGCAAGCTGTTAAGATTTAGGTACATACCAGAAGAAAAGATGTCACATCCCTTGTGTTGCTGTAGTGCATGTTATTCTGCATACACTTGCAATGCACATTTCATTTCATGAGATTGGCCAGCTGCATGTGTGGGCTAGGGCCATCTTCATCATTTGATTCTTCACTACTTAACTTGTCACCAAGGAGGCAGACTCCACAGTTACTAACAGTGCAGTCTGCACAATTTCAGTAAGACAGTTAGAGGGGACAAACAGCTTGAAACTTATCTTTACATCCCTCAGTTCTTAGTTCATCACACCAGTATGCAGCATCATCTCCTGCTTTCAGATCCAGGACTTTGATGTTTGGACAATAAAGCCATGAGTTGAGCAGGTAAGGATTGCAATACCATAGGGGAAGACATTTCAAGTTTAGAAGAAAGTCCATTCCTTCCACATCAGTTTTGTTGAAGCAAATGCAGCCACTGACTTTCAGATGCTCTGACACATGAAGGCACAGTGCAATCATGGACACAGTAAAGCTTGGCAGGCCTGAGGACTCCCATATAGTTCCAATAAAGCAAAGACATCAGACTGCTTTAGCTCTTGCTTCATCTAAGCAGAACATAAGAAAGCTAGCCTGGTACTTGTCATTGCCTTTGAACCTGAGGAATGGTCTGTTCCATTTCCATTCCATGTCTTGTAACATGAGAGGGTATGTGATAGCCAAGATGGTATGGCTGCCAGGTAGACATTCCAGAGAGATTTTTGGTCATGGACTTCACTAAGAGTAAGAGAAAGAATTTCTGGGGAAAGGAATTTCTATCAGATATTAACCTTCAAATGTCACAGACAGTAAGATACTAGAATACAATCAGAGTATGATCTACATACTTATTTATGTCCTTGCCACTTGCAGCTGCAAAAAAAAGCTTGTCTAAGTATCTCCAGTGCCACATGAGGTCAAGTGTAAATAAGTGTAGTGGTAGTTGTGGAATAAGAGGAGGAAGCTAGTGCTAGGGAAGGGCATGCAGTCCAGTCATGATGATGGCCAGCCTAATTGGCAGTGATGTCCCAGCCTAGCCCAGCCCAGCCCAGCCTGAAAGCCCTGGCTTAGGCTTGACTTGAGAGGTCTAGGGCTTAAGATTTACTCAAGCTAGGCTGTGAAGGAAGGTTCAAGCTTGGCCCAGGGCTTGCAAGGACCTGAGCTGCAGCTTATTGCAATGCATCTAGCTACTAGGTAGAGTTTATTCTGTATTATATACTAAGGCAAAATACCAAGGGTACTCAGAACTGGCTTATAGCTACATTGTCATTGTCATCACCTTGCAAATCAAGCACCCCAAGCACTTCATCTAGCTCTTCAATCAGTTGATCCCACCCCTCCTCTAGTCCATTTGGGATATCCCTTGATAACATAACCCCATCTATTTGAGTCTCTGAGGCAACTGAAGGGTCTTCCAGCTCATGAAAGAGGAGATCATTCCTATAGAAGCACTTCAAAAATTGAAGTGCTTTGACAATGTCATCCCTAAGTCTGTTATGAAGTTTTGCTAAGGGTAATTCCTGCTGCTAAAAAGGCTTGCTCACTTGATACAGATGGACAGAGACCTCCTGTTTGCTTTTTTTCTCTTTGAAATGTGGCTGATATACTGCACAGTTTTAATGGAAATACTGCTCAATAATGTGTGGGATTTGAAATTATAGCAGATGAAAGCCCTGGCTTGAGCCTACAGCTCAGGCTTTGAAAAATTCAAAGCCAGACTTTAGGCCCTTAATAAGCTGTCATACGGCCCGGCCCGGCTTAATAGGGCCCGGCTTAGACGGCTTGACGGCCTAAAGCCGGGCCTGGCACATCACTATTTAAATTGACTATCCCATTAATGGAAATAACTATCCCAGTAACCAATATTCCAATCCCATTATTGAAGGTACAATCCCACTTTTTTATCATAACCCCACAATCCCATTACCACTCTTCTCATTGTTATCCTTCTTCTCTATGTCCACTTTTCTTCGACTATTGTCTATGTAAGGACTACAGGCCATCTTACTCTGCCTATTAGTTCAATACTACTCATTGGGTTTGCATAAGACTAGTGCCCAATGGCTGCCTCTGCTTCCTGCGATTGCTAAGCTGGTTTACTTATGCGTCGATATCAACGGAATGGAGACTTCCTAGACGATACTTCTGAACATCTATGGCCCTGGAATTCGACATTGTTCTGAGACTTCTTTGCGTGGGCAAGTCAATACATCGGTATAACATCGTACTTAAATGATGCTTGGATTCCAGAACACTGACTGTTCGGTGTCAATGAGTACACAAATATTGCCAGTGTCTTGCGTTTACTAACTCTCACAGGTTTGGACGCGCATGTAAGCCGCTCTTGATTTACAGTTGCAGCTCAGTTCATCGCAGCTGACCTTCCTCCAGTTATATATTTCGTAACCGTTCACTCACTAGGATTGGGAAGCTAGATATCGATAAATAGATTAGTATGGCATTGTTATTCTCTTGCTTCACTCAACAGTTTCCTGAATGTTGATCAAACGTATCGATATAGAATAAATCTGTCCGCATGCCCAACTTCCGATGAGCACAAAAGCACTTACTATCGGAAATTGAGAAGCTCGACATTCAATAAATACTGTCAGCACGGAGATCTGCCGGCTGTGGCTTGGCCAGTTGAAGCCTGCCAGTCTTTGACATGTTCGAACGTTCATGTCGAATGTTCACATGTTCATCAACGGATGGAAGAATTGCTTTACCATCGGAAATCTGATCATGGATCCTTCTCCGTTCAAAGCACTCTAACTTCGGTCCTTCTGAGCTTCCATTTACCAGGTTCTGGATACTATTTTCTGTTACCTTTCTTGAAGTGGCCGCTAAGTTGCAAATCATGTCGATCAATGGCCAATGAAAGCGGGGCACACCTAAATGTACGTACATATGTACTCTAAATTTCCAAACGTCTTGGACTTCCTGATGGTTTTCAGTTTATGGCTGATTCAGATCTCCTCCGAGACAATATTTTATTCACTCTGAGATGCAACCTCAACCTAGATGCCAGGAAGAGCGGGGAGAACGTGGTCGGATTCATAGGCACATCATAATTGTGGTTATAATTTCGTCAATTGCTGATGCACTTTTGTTTTGATTCATGGATCTATGCAAGATGTATGATACGGCCCGACCGACTATAGGAGATATAGCGCACATATATGCCTGACAGGCTATTTTTAGTGTTATAGGTCTGTTCCAGGTGAAACTCCATCTTTACAAGTACCAGATACGTCCGACGTCGTTCTTTCTCTAGTATTATATTTTAAAGCCAGTATTTTTACAGCGGTGGTTCATTCTAGAGCTCTAGGACAAAAATCGGATGTTATAAGGGTAAGTTTGCTAACTTGGATTGTTTTGACTCAGCGTTCAGATCTTCCAGTTACCAACAGTCATAAGGTCTGTATATCCGCTTTACCCCTTGCATGCGATTGATGGAAGGTCTCTCGAACTCGATGTCCCATGCTTTCTGGGCTTCCGTTCCTGAAATCGAGACTCCATCCCAGAAGATAGAGCAGACTTGGTAATCTATTCTTTAGGTCAGTTTGACCTGCTAGATTTAGCCCGCTCTGCATTTCTGAAATGCTTAAAAGGTCATTCTATTTAATAAAGCTACCTCAAAGCACTAGCTTGAAAGTCTGCCATCCATGTTCAGCATACGAAAGGGTAGGTAGTTCGTTCCGTTTGCTTTTGAATCTACTAATGGATTCTATGTTCATGTTTCAGCTATCGCTTATGCCTATCTCGCAGTGGTTACTGTGCAAGCAGCCGCTCTCGACTTCACCAACTCTGAATGGATTTGGACCAACGAGATTTCCAGCGCGGGCAGTAACGCTCCCGTTGGACACCGTGCATTCCGCAAAACCCTCACTGCCCCGTCTGGACAAACACTCCTCTCTGCCACAATCCTCATCACTACCGACAATGGATATACTCTATATGCTAACGGTGCACAACTAGGGACAAGCGATAATTTCGAGCAAGCACAGAGCTATTGTGTTGCCCTTAATTCGCAGACAAGCGTCATTGCGATAGACGCCGTGAATGACGGGACCACCGCTAATCCCGCTGGTCTCCTCGTCGCTATTCAAGTTACATACACAGACGGCTCCACTTCCACGGCAGCCAGCGACTCTAGCTGGAAATACAGTCTTGCCCTTACAACCAATTTCCAGCAGACGTCATTCGACGATAGCGCTTGGCCTACGGCTGCGGTTCAAGGGAGCTATGGCACCAGTCCGTGGGGTACCATTGACATTCCTCCTGCATCTCCAGATCTCTCTTTCGCTGGGGCAAACTGGATATGGACCAACGAGGGCTCAAACTCATATCCCCCTGTTGGCCCTCGCGTTTTCCGTTTCACATATACAGCGCCGGCGGGCCAGGTGGCCACGTTCGCGAATGTGCTCATTACAGCGGACAACGAATTTTATCTCTATGCGAACGGTAACTTCGCCGGGACTGGGGCGAACTGGGGCAACCCGCAGCGTTTCATCGTTCCCATCAGTCCGTCCACGTCGAAAGTGGTGTTCGTCATTTACGCATTCAACATATTAATAGGTCCTGCGGGTGTCATCGCCGCCATTGAGATTAATACAAACGCGTACAACTGTGCCATCAAGACGGTCATCTCTACAAATACAGGCTGGAAGACGAACTTGGCCGTCCCGAATGGGTTCGAGCTTCCTGGGTTTGACGATTCCAGTTGGCAAGCGGCTACGAGTGTTGGAGCTTATGGAGTTGGACCATGGGGTACTCTTACACTTCCGCCTTCTTAAGGACTCAGAGGCTTCGTTCCGAAAAAGCTTTCAATTGTGCATATGGGTCGTATTGTAATGCATGCTTCTTTAAATTTTCTCGACTAAATTTTCGAATCACAGATCAGTTTTAATTAATACCCATAGAAGGAGTGGTTACAACTTAAGAGTTTCTCTATTTTCGAGACTCGTCATGATCATAAGTATCCTCAGCATCAGGAAGACGTCCAAAAAGTTTCCGGGTTTTTGCACGTTTTTGCACGTTTTTAGACGTTTTCAAGTTTCCGGAAACCTCATATCACTTTGACTAACCTAATGTAGCTAACTTTGTAACAAAATCAATTGCCATTGTTACAAAAATTAAAGCAATTATGTGTAAGGCACAGTTAGTGCTGAGATGTTTCCATGAAAAGGGACATAAGTTTCTAGATTCTCAGGTTTCAAACACTTTTAGATGTTTTTGAGGTTGAGAAACCTCTGGAAACTTTTTGGACATCTTTGTGATGCAGTGGCACTTGCACTGCCTTGTGCAGGTCTGACACTTAAACATAACTTGATCAATGCAATGGCCTACATGCACAAACATCATTGATATTACTACCACCACAAGTCTGGCACCAGCTCCCCAACACCAACTCCCCACCAACACTCTGCTGGCACCTAAATTAAATCTGAGTTCTCAGTGATGATGTAGCAGGAGAATGATACTATAATCAGGTAGCTAAAGTAAATATGAGCTCTAGGTACAAGTAAGTAAAATGAAACTAATAATGAGCAAGGCACATACCTCAGTGACAATGTAGCAGGAGAACAATGCTGAGGTGTGACATGTCACAGTAAGTAACTAATAGTCTGAAAATGTAAATAATTCTGAAATATGTAAGGAATGAATGAGGCTGTATAATACATATCTAAATGATTATCTACAATGTCCATTTTCAACTCTCCTACTTGGATGAGATTTCATTCCAAGTAGTTTAATGAAATAATTATGTTTTTTTACCTGAAAGCCCTATTGTCATCCCATCTGCTACCATCTCTGTAGTTGGAACATACTCTAGGTTAATCTAGCTATTTGAAATTTCAAAGTGAATAAAGTGGTATTGTAACTGGATATGCTTGGTGTGTGGATGGTCTGCAGGATTTTGGCCAATGCAAGAGCTCCTTGATTATCACCCAGCTGTTCAAGTAATTGTCTGAGCCATATCCTGGGCTGCATGTGTACAGGCCAAATCTTCAGCTTCTGTAGATGATATTGCAGGAGATGCTTTTAGCTTACTGCTCCAGCTAACAGCAGCAGCACATATTTTGAAAAAATAACCCCCTGCTAATTGGTGTTTGTAGATGTCACCAGCTCAGTCAGAGTCAGTGTAGCCAAGGATGAGGGAAGAGATGTCTTCATCAGCATCTCTGTGGAAGACAAGTCCATGGTTCTTGGTCCCAGTGTGACTTTGACATCATGAAAATTTAATGTCAAAGATATTTCCAGAGATAGTTGAAACCCAGCTAAAAGTGTGATATTACCAATAAGGCCTTATTATTTTATATAAGGCATTGCAAAATCCTACCTATAATTTCCATATAGCCTTTATTTTAAGACTTTGATATAGCAATACCTTAGTCTTGTCTGAATTGTAGTATCTTACTACTTTTTGTAAACACAATCCATTTGTATAATTCTTCACTATAATGGGATTTTACTGCAAGGCCATTTCATGTTTGTTCAGTATTCTGAAGACTTACAATAAATACCAAATAACAGTGTGATTCTCCACCTGTAGGCTGATCAAAATGCAAAAGTTGGTTTGCATGCTTGCACTCCCCACTCAGGATATAGTGTGAGTTGTGAGTAAATGAAGTCATTTGAGAGAACATTGCAACTTGAGTCAATAATTAAGAAATTAATGCTATCCATTGTTAAGTGAAAGTGAAAGTGAAAGTCTCAGTAATGTACATAAAAAAGTGTGTGCATAAGCCTACTAATACCTGCTACCATTGGAAAAAGGCATATTTTTCTGGTGTGGGAGAGAATTTGATAAGGCATTATAATACTTTACAATTGTTGCAAAACTGATTACAATTGTCATAAAATCAAAATCTTTGACCTCTGAACTTTTCAAAAATACTTACTCTCCTTCCAAACTTCACAAACACT
>JASFDD010000601.1:0-12403 GCA_036937055.1 Nidula microcarpa | reverse complement strand
CGCTTTACCGTTAGATCCTCGTCCTCTTCACTGTCTATGCTACGTACACCCATTTCGTCACTAAGCAAGATGATACAAGGACACCTTTCAAGTCTCGTGTCGATGAAGGAGGAAAGCCCACAACGCGAACGTCTGTGAGGCCCGGAGATCACGGCGCACGCTCCTTGGACTATATATCTGAGACCTACGCTTGCATTTCCTTTACCTTCGCGCCTTTGCTACCTCTTCACCCTCCTTGTCGCGTGCATTACTGTCGTTCTATCCCTATATCTTCTTCTTCTGCCCTCCACATGTGGACCACCCTATAACATCCCTCGCCCACCACATCATCCGTCTAACTATCACACCCGACCATGAGCCCCATTCCTTGACGCAGTGGGCTGTGATGCATTGATGCCCCATGTTCTGCTCGTGGTGATGAGAAAACTAAGCATTATCCTCTTGCAGCATACCTCGGCCTCCTCCGGCACTCCCCTTCATCGCCTCTTCTATGGGTTCCTACCTCATGGACCTCTTGATCCTCGACCCATGGATGTCGCGACGCCTGCTCGACTTTCTACTTTATGATTACAGCGCTGAGGGATTTGATGAAGAGATACACACCTGGGCTGCAGGGCTCTAACTAGAGAGGAGTGGGCTCGGATATGGGGGCGAAGTGCAAGCAGACTGAGCTAAGAAGATGGCGGAAACGCAGGTAGTACTCACTATTGTAAAGGGGGATCCTCGCGGTCAGATGCTGATGACTTCTATGAACGAAAATAGCCTCGACTGACTTGTTCCTTTCCCTCCAGATGCTGGTTCACTTTAATATGTAATCCCGGGATGCCAATGGACCTCGCTCCCCTCCGTCAATACTGGCTGCTTCGACATGTACGATTGACGATCACGAAGCGCGAGCTGCCGGCTGAATAGCAGGTGTTGTCTGCATCTGTGGCCGACGACCATCTCGATCGACTTTTTACTTCTCTTATAAGACGTTGGTGGAAGCTCGTGCGGAATATCGAGTTGCCCATCGCTCCCGCATACGATCGATTGTGGATCTCTTCAACAATTGTGTTTGGCTGTCAGGAGCTCAAGTTCTGTGAGTTCGAATCATCCCTCACAAGCAACTTGATGGAAGGATACAACACCTCGTTCCAGGGTGAGTTTCCAGCCCCTGATTCACGGTCCAGCACCTCGTCTCCTAAACTCGTCCCGCTACAACCTCAAGACCATGACTCTTTAGACGCTCTGCGCGTTTCGCTGTTCATGCACATCCCTCCTTCCTGCCAAAATACCATGCTAAGGATTCTCTTTTCTCCAGCTCACCAACAGCTTTACCCAAGTACCCGCCTGCTCCGCCACGAAAGCCACCCTCTTCTGAGTCAACTGTCCAGTGGATGGTAAAATTGCTTTATATGTCACGTTAGACGTATCACGTGACAAAATCAAATTGCAGCTGTGGCCATGATTGCTGTTGTCGATGCTTCGTAGCCACAAGCAACCTCAAGACCATGGCTCTTTAGACGATCTGCGTGTTTCGCTATTGAGATATATCCTTCTGGCACTCCGGTGTGCCCCGCTAGCGTAGGTCTTAGGCGACAGCAAGTTTAGTTCGCCGCGCTTCAATAATGGTCTGTGGCCTCAACTCCTAGTCGCCCCTTGGTTTCTGCATACGCCCTTGCTCAGAGACGCACTGCTTCGCTATCTATTCTGCTTACCGCGTGTACATAATTGCATTTTTAGGGTATACAAGGCACTTGTAACCGGGTGCTGCGACTTACATTCCGTTTCCTTTAAAGTCTTCTCCTAAGATGTCTTCGTATGCGATGCACGCGCTGTTGCTGCAACGATGGAGGTCGGGAATATGGGAGCTACTGATAGGGAGGGGAGAGCGATGACTGGGTGATTTCGGTATCTTCGTGTGCGTTTTCCTTTCTTCTTGGTACTTATCAGAATGCATGCCGACGCTTCACCCTTAGGCCTCAGGCTGCTATCATTGACGTTTGCGCGGATATTGGGCTGGTACAAGCTTTGGAACTTGTTCTCTTCTTCATTCGAATTTTGAAACATAATCATCTACGATGATTCTTTGTTACGGGAAGCTCATAAATCACGACACTTCGCTCGAGCAGTACTTAATTTTATTTATATTCTGAGATCTTACTTGAACATTTTGCGATTGGTGTGACCTCTCACCTGTATTCTGTGACTATTTTCTACAAATAAGTATTTTTGCAACTAAGCAGTATAACACAATGACCGTTTAATTTTTTATGCAAACGGAGTAACAGAGTCAACCATCTTCTCATACATAAAAGTAATCGTGGTGAACACAAGTGTATGAATGGAAATATGTCATGGATAATATAGCGCAACAGAGCAGCCTCAGAGTCCTAAGTGAATAAATGGAATCCAGCGCTGAAACGAGACCTTCTTCTCCTTCCGCAACTTATTTACCGCAATATGCAGAGCTTCAGCAGCCATGGTGGCGTCAGGGTGTGCTTGGCCAGTTCCGAAGATATGATGATAGAAGACGTCTACAACTTCAGGGGCATCCTCGTCGTATATGCTCCTATGACGTCAACAAAGTGAGTCTAACTCCAGATAATGATAGCAAATTAAACTGACCACATCGTACCGACAACTCCACGGAAACCAGAAAAGAGCATTGTAGCTGCAAGATGCATGGTTTCGTCTGGGGAATTTTCGTCTCCTTTGGCTGTTTCGCATGCACTGAGGAACGCTAAAGATGCATTTGGGATGGCATGTTGCATAATCTTCGAAACTTTTAAATGTCCGTCACTTAGTAGGAGAGCACTGTCAAGTGGATTTGTGGGATCTTGCGATCCATGACATGCAAAATGGGCAAATGAAGCATCGGGAAGATGAGAGAGAACCCTTTCCACTGATGTGGGAGCTTCTCTCGTACCCAGTTTCGTCAGAAATGCCTTCGGTACATGGCGCTCAATCATGTCCAGTTCTTTGATAGTGTAGGGTAAGTTGAGACGAGAATCACCAGGCATCTCCGGCTGAATCACGACCAACATCTTAGGTGGATGGAACTTTGGAGGAGGGGAAATGAGGAGAGCATCCAACGTGGGTGTATATGACGATATGGCATAATCAGATAAGCATTCTTGATGATCACCCTGGAAAATCCCAGCTGCATGAATTGGAAGAAACGAAAATGGGCCCGTAGGACACCACCAGATACGCGACATATCATCTTTCTAAAATATCAAACAAATATAAGTAAATTATTATTCAACAGACCATGAAAGCTTACAACCTTTAGATTTAGGCCATGAATAATTGGGTGGGCAACAGTGAGCCATAGTATTCCTAAGATGTCTTCGAACAGATCTTTGGGAGTATAACCTGCTTTCGATATTGGCCTACCATGGCGATGGCCGGCACGTATTGCTTCAGGGAGGGCTTGTAACATGTCATTAGCCATCGCAAAAATGTCAGAATAAACCCAATCAGACAATAACGCCATCTGTGTCATAACACCCAAGACGCGAGTCACTTTGATTGAAATATTGGGTAGGGGAATATGCTTCACCCGATCTTGTACGAGCACCAATGCATCACAGCTAGAAATAGTGGCATTAAGCATGACGACTGGACCATTGTAGGAGGCCTTTTGCAACTTAGAAATAGACTTTGGCTGCAAAAAATCGTCAAAGCCTTCCAGTTGCCTCACCTCTTCAAGGGTATGATTCCAGTCGTCATTCAGAATACGACACCGGGTTGCCTCCCTTTCCAAGTCCTTGATTTGCTGTGAGTCATCAAGTGTAGATTGAGGGTTATCATGTACTGATGTGGCTTCGAGTGCACGCGAAATAGTCAGAAGTTTATCTGCTAGCTGTGGTGCATGAGATTGGAGGTCGTCGATGGGTGTCCGCAATTGGAGTGCTTGGGCCCAAAATACAGCCCTACCCGCAGAGAGAAACTCGACAGCCTTGTCAAAGTGACCTTCTCGAACAGCATAGCTGCACGCATCACAAGCTAGACCACGTGCCCAAGACAATGCCTCCTGGCGCTGTTGGATGTTTAGATCGAGGGATGCCAAGCGAGGGAGGAGATTGATTGCATACTGGTACGCTTCCATAGCGGACGAGTGACAAACAGAAGCTGCTCTGCGTGCCCATAGGCGAGAAGAACGAAACCGATGAATGATAGAAGTGGTTTCATACTTTGATGCATCGCAAAAAGATGTCATAGACTCCTCCAAATCTATCAGCTGACCCATCTGCTGAAATCGCGTCAAAAGCGCAGAAGCAAGACTTTTAAGTGAAGTAGATCGATGAGGGTGAGATGCAGGGAATAGGACCAACGCTTCTCGGTAAAGAGAAATGGATTCCTCTAAATCTGTGAGCTGACCCATCTTCTCAAATCGTGTCAAATGCGCATTCCCGAGGTTATTAAGTGAATGAGCTCGATAAGGGTGAGGTGCAGGTCTCAGGACCAATGCTTCTTGGTAAAAAGTAGTGTATTCCTCCAAGTCTGCGGGCTGACCCTTCTGCTCAAATCGTCTGGAAAGCGCATTTGCAAGGTTGTTGATTGAGGTACATCGATGAGAGTGAGGTGCAGGGAAGAGGACCAATGCTTCTCGGTTCAAGGCAATGGATTCCTCCAAGTCTGTGAGCTGACCTTTCTGCTCAAAACGTGTCAAAAGCGCATTTGCGAGATTGTTGAGCGAGGTAGATCGAAGAGGGTGAGGTGAAGGTCTCAGTACCAATGCTTCTCGCTTCAATGCAATGGATTTTTCTAAGTCTGCGAGCTGACCCTTCTGATTAAATCGTGTCACAAGCGCATATGCAAGGTTGTTCAGTGAGGTAGATCGATCAGGGTGAGGTGATGGTCTCAGGGCCAATGCTTCTCGGTGAAAAGCAATGGATTCCTCCAAGTCTGTGAGCTGACCCTTCTGCTCAAATCGCATCAAATATGCAGAAGCAAGGTTGTTGAGTGAGGTAGACCGATGAGGGTGAGATGGAGGGAACAGGACCAATACTTCTCTGTTCAAATCAATGGATTCCTCCAGGTCTGCGAGCTCACCCTTCTGCTCAAACCGTGTCCAAAGCTTAGAAGCAAGGTTGTTGAGTGAGGTAGATCGATCAAGGTGAGGTACAGGTGTCAGGACCAACGCTTCTCGGTTCAAAGCAATGGATTCCTCCAAGTCTGCAAGCTGCCCATTCTGCTCAAATCGTATCGAAAGTGCAGAAGCAAGGTTGTTGAGTGAATGAGATCGATCAGGGTGGGATGCAGGTGTCAGGGTCAATGCTTCTCTGTTCAAAGCAATGGATTCATCGAAGTCTGTAAGCTGACCCATCTGCTCACGTCGTGTCAAAAGCGCATTTGCGAGGTGTATGAGTGCGATATATCGATTAGGGTGAGGGGCAGGGAGCAGCACCAGTGCTTCTCGCTTCAAATCAGTGAATTCCTCCAAGTCTGCGAGCTGACCCATCTGCTTAAATCGTGTCGAAAGCGCAGAAGCAAGGTTGTTCAGTGAGTTAGATCGATTAGGGTGAGGCGCCAGGAATAGGGCCAATGCTTCTCTATTCAAAGCAATTGATTCCTCCAAGTCTGCGAGCTGACCCATCTGCTCGAATCGCGTCGAGAGCGCATTTGCGAGATTGTTGACTGAAGTAGATCGATCAGGGTGAGGTGCAGGTAATAGGGCCAATGCCTCTCGGTTCAAAGCAACAGATTCCTCCAAGTCTGCAAGCTGACTCTTCTGCTTAAATCGTATCGAAAGCGCAGAAGCGAGGTTGTCGAGTGAAATACATCGATCAGGGTGAGGTGCTGGCCGCAACCGGAGCGAAGTATATAAAGACACTACCGATGCATCAAGATCCGATAATGCACGAGACTGATTGAATTTTTCTATCATCTCCGTTCCATTACTAAGTGATTCGCTGGCTTCCTCGTCCTCTTTACCTGCTTCCCGCCACAGCGAAGCTGCTTCCCGGAAGTTCTGTTGGTCACCGCTCCGGCTGAATCTCATGCATAAGACTGCGGAAAGAGATATTATCCAGTGGAGTCGCTCTGGATCGGGAGGCGATCGGAGAAGCATAGCTTCTCGCAATCGTGAGATACCCTCCTCTAGGTCTGCGATCTGCCCTGTCAGGTGGAATCGCATGACTAGGGCATCCGATAACTTGAAAAGTGTTACAGCTCGGTTCGGATTGGTGGGAGATCGTGAGAGGAGCAAATCATTATACAAATGGATGGCTGTATTGATCCTTGAACTCTCGACTGACTGGCAGAATTCTGTCCAAGAAGTGACAGAGAGCCGCATCATTTCGGCCTGCTCTTCATTGCCGAAAGATTCAATTTGTGTAGTGGTATCATCATCCTGTACAGCTCATCTCAGTGGCAGAACCATGATTTATTGCATATGTCAACGTACACGAACTTCAAGTGTATTGACGGGCATCTGCATTGTAGCTTTCAAGGTCTCCTGAATTGCTTCCCCCATTAGCATCAAGGCTTCATCGCTATCCACTTTCCAACCCCACTGGTTGAACCTTGTCAATAAGGCTATGGAGAGGTTGAGAAGAACATCGGGTCGTAGAGGATGGGATGGAGGTCGTTGATCTAGAACTTGACGGAGGAGAGAGATAGCGGTCTCGATGGTCGAGGTTGGGCGGCTCTGCTTGCATTCCAAAATGATAGAGTCGGCGAGCTCACATAATTCGGAATCCTCTCGCTCTTGATCTTGAATTGCCTTGTGTGAGTACAAATGTTAGCGGAGAGTGTCTAGTAATTAGATATACGTACTGGATCGGGAGTATTCTGTGCAATATAGGCATTAATTCTGGAGAAATTGTTCAAGAAGTCGGCGAACATACTGATTCTCGAGACGACATGGTGAGTGCAAAAACTGGGGCAATGGGATGCAGAAAGTGGTGGCTGACTGTAAAGATGGCCCGTGGCGTCTGGGTGGCTTCAAGTGGGAAAGTGATTCAATAACGTGTCCACGAGGGGGTTGAACAGCTTTTCAGAAATTCACGCTCATAATAGGTTGATAAGAATCTTGCAGGATGCAGGTACGTTTCTTGGGTCACGGTAACGCTGTATATCTTTGAGCAGTGCCAAATCCTAGATCAAAACGCAGAAGGTGTAGGTGGAAAGGCAACGTTGCAAGAACAAGAGAAGGCGTCGGATAAACATCGAGAGTTCTGGCAGAACGGTACGTAGCGTCCGTTTCGTCTCCGCTTAATCCCGCACTAACGGAAAATGGCAGCGGCTCCATGCCTCCCCCTTCCAGTCGTGGATCATCCTCACCAATCTGCATGTCTGGCTCCTCACCGTGCGCCTGCGTGCGCTGCCCTCGCCGGACGGGACGTAATATTTCTAGTCCTTTGTCGACCACTTCTTCATCGACATCGAGGACCTCGTGCACGCCGTGTTCCAGCCCGCTCCAACCCCAAGCCCTACACCTTCGTCTCCCCTTTTGCGTCAGCTCGAACGCACCAGGCCCCGAGACAGACAAGACGAAGTTCCTCGTGCGCGCCCAATGTCCAAGGAGCAGCGGGCGGGGAAAGGGGTGATCCTCAATCTGGAACTGGCGAAAGGGGACGAGGAGCTCGCAGCCTCAGTGTAGCGAAACATCCTTGGGGGACGTGAAGCGAATAGGATTGTGTATCTTGACCCCATTTTGCTGGCAGGCGACCTTATGGTGGGTAGTGAACCTCATCGGTGGGGAGCAGGTGAACATCGCGAAAGAGGAGGCGGAGGACGACGGCTTGGGCCTGCACGTCTTCCCACTCGCGGAGTGCGACAAGTACGCCATGTACCCAAGGTGATATTCGATGTCTTGGAGTACATACTGTGGGAGCTCGTACGCCCGGAAAGCATCAGCGATGCGGAGCTGATCAGCGGGGACTGGGAGCAGGTGCGTGCCTCCCGACTCGCCCTCTACCTCTCCCAACATCGGTTCCACGCAGCGCACGCCTATCCGCGCTTCAGGCGGCTCATCGTGCACGTCCCCTTCTCCTCGCATGCCCGGCGCTCCCTGGAGGAAGAGAAGCACCAACAGATCCCGAAGACGTTGGTGTTCGCGCTGGAGAGCATCATTCGCGAGGCGGGGTTTTTTGCGAAGACGGCGGGGACGTGGGGGCTGGAGATCGACGGGTGACGGGAGAGGAAGGGGTCACAGGATTATACGGCGGAGATGGTACGGGTGGCGGTGGAGGGGCTCGTGCCGGGGCTAGTGTTCTTATGGGCGATGGAGAAGGTGTGTCCCTTGCAGTCCAAAGAATGGTTATCGCCACCGATGCAGGTCTATCTCGACACTTGGTCCTCCGTGGACATGCGCCTGGCCACTCCCAGCTCCACACCTTTTCTGCCGTCCACGCATTCACAAAGAACTGGAGTACGCTGGAGGTTTTCCAGTTCGTCGATATCCTCGCTGTGCTCCTGCACGGGCTGGGCATCATTCCCGGCTCGGCGGAATGGCTCAGTGCAGAGGAGATCTGGGCACGTGTCGTTGAGCTCGAAATGGGGTTCTGGCCTGAGGAAGGGGAGGAGAACATGATGCGGATTTTTGTTTCTAATGAGGCAAAGAAGGGGTGAAATGCAACGGTAAGTGAGTCTTGTTGGCGATGGAAAGCATAGCTGGATTTTAATGTTATTTGAGCGAAAATATATATCTGGTAGATATCAAAATAAAGCTACGTTTATGTCGTGCTTCCATCAGCTTTCGCTCAGTCCCGGCTCTCGGTATGTGCTCAAAGAACCATTCTTCAGATGAGAATATTCGCCATGTCCAACTTTGGCTTGTCCTGACTGCTTGTAACTTCCATGGGTGATTGCTGCCAACGCAAGGGCCGAGAATGTGTTACATTGCATCTCCTCAATGCGCAACTTCTCCAGCAGGAATATTGGCAGAGTTATCGTTGCGTAATTGTTCGAGAAATGGCCCGTCCGCATCGCAATTCCTGAGCTTGAGGTAAACAAGTGAAGGCAGGTGTTTTAGAGATTGCAGAACACCGATGTCCTGCATAAGCACCTTCTACGATTCAAATGTGTGAATACTACTGCAAGAAGTGCGATTGCGAAAGCGGTAAATAGTTTGCACCGAAGGAACGAAGAGTAGTACGCGTCTTACCCTCAGGGTTATATGCATCTCCTTCAGAGCTGGAGGTAGCGCGCTTCTATGAATGAAAGACACGGTAAAGCTAGAAGAGTTCGAACTACTATTAGCGCGTCATGTTATCTGGGGGAGTGTGGCTAATATTGCTCCGATGATCTCAAAAGGTATGCAGAGGCCGGCGAGAGGATTGATGCATATGAAGAGCATGCGTGTCAGGTTTTTTCTGTCGTGACTGAGTATACAGTCGGCTTATATCTCCATGGGCAATGAGAAAAGGCCGTGTCATCCGTGCGTAGTCCGTGCAACGTCTGTGCAATTATGCACAGACATCATAGACTGTGCACAGACGCACAGACATTATAGACTTGGCACAGATGCACGGCTGTCCTAATTTTTTCCATAAGACTGCCACTAAGAGGCTGAAATACTATTTCTCTCGGATAAATCCTTTACAAGCATCAAATATTCTCGCCTTGATCACCAGATATCAGCTGAATAATGACTGCAAGCCTTTCTTGCTTCATAATCTTCCGTATTCCAATTTCTCTAGTCTCTTGATTGTCTTTGGAGCTGTTTGAATTCAATATAAGAGTTGGGAGTAGTGAAAATTGTATAATAATTGTTTAAAGCCAGAGACTCAAAGATAATGAGATGCTCACTTGTGTGCTTTAAAGCCATTTAAGTTCAATTTAATTTCTTGCCTCTTAACCTTCTGTATTTCAGTCTCTCTGGTGTTTGAGGGTCTTTTAAAAATACTTAAATCATAATACAAGAACTAGGAGCAATAGAAGTTGTGTAACAGTGTTTCAAATCTGAGACTCAAAAGACTATGGGACACTTAGTACTGACTAAGCTGCTGAATGTCTCAGTTTTGTATGCTAGTGATTAAAATGAGAATAATGTGTAAGAATACTAAATAGCAAGAGCTCAGTAGGTTTGTGCCAAACGACTCTATTGATAAATAAGTACCTAAATAGCGAGAGCTAAATAGAAGTAAATAAAAGGTGAATGGAAAGTAAAGGACTAGTAAAGCTCACCTCAGTCGGTTTGTGCCAAACTACTGAGGTAGAACGATGCGAGAGCATCCTATTTATCCTACAGAGTCTATATGAAACTATAAGATCTAACTAAAAGGAATAGAAATTGAATGTAATATTGCAGGCAGTGCAATATTCGGTGAATATATGTACACAATAAGCTAGATAAAATGTATGTAACAAAAGATATCGCTAGGAGACCGTTAGCGAAAGGTATAGTATGAAACTGTTAAAGAGGCATTCAAGTCCGCTCAACTGAGGCTGGATATTAGATGCTGAGCGTGACACAACTGTCACCTATTTGCCATACCAATATAATGCAGTATGAACTTTCTCAGTGCTGAATACTAAGGAATTAGTCTTAATCAAGTTAATTATACCTAGGATTATTTCAAGTTTCAAGAAGACTGCACAAGATGCATGGACTTGCACAGACCTGGAACTGATTGGCACAGACTTGTTACAGATTGCCACAGACCTAAGCATAGACTGGCACTGAGCAACACAGACCTGCACAGACTTGTACATGGCTCATTCGAAATGGCAGACCTGCACAGAATGGTACAGACTTGCACAGAATGGAATGGACTTTGCACAGACTGGCACAGATGCTGCACACACCTATGTTAAAACTTGATAATGAACTGAAGAACAGCACAGAAGAGCCAGTCAGTGTCTTTGCAAGCCATGAGCATCAGTGGAGCATAAATTAGGTTCTGTTTGGATAGTGATGAATGGTGATGAGATCTCTATCTTCAGAAAATAAAATACTCAATGTCTGCCAGCTCACTGGTGCCTTGCCTCCTAGCTTCCATCTGATTTCTGCCCTTTGCAAGTAACAAAATCCTTTATTTCTGTACAGAGACTTTCCTTTAAAATAATTAACTTACCCCTAACATTTGAAACCATTCATCGTAGGATGAGCATTCTTGCCCTCTACCCTCTGAAAATGAAGCATTAGGCCTTTGCCAGCTCATTGTCTCCTGGCCTCCTTATCCACTCTTCCATCTGACTTCTGATAATATTTTCATAAATGATGGTATTCTGCCAGGTCAAACATTGTTGGTAAATGTGACAGATTTGTTTGACTCATTATGGATGGATCATAAAACAAGGAGGAAAATTTGAGTAAGTTTTTTAAAGGTTTTTTCTCAATTCACTTCACTTGCAGCTATTTAGCTAGGGAAGTGGAAACATGCCTATGAAGTTGACACCTTGGAAGACAATCTTGCAGATCCATCATCGATTCCTTATTCAAAACTTGTTGACAAGATTATTACACCTCACAAGTTCGTTCTTATGAAACTTCTCCATTAACACCAGAAAATGACATTGGTAAACTTGAAGAAACAATACCAGCAAAAACATACCTTGAAAAGGCAAAAAAATCACTTACAACAGTGGTCCTACCATATGTCAGCTCTTATTCATTGATTGAACATGCTCAAATTTCAAACTGGTTTGAAGGGCATATTATGGATAATGACAAGAAACTTCAACACTTTTGGCTTGAACTTTTACCCAATGCTCATGCTCACACCATCTACATATTGGCTCATTTCAAGTTTAACCCCAAATACTAAGGTCTTGGTGATAGTGTTGGCAAAGTTCAGTCCTGAACTTTGGTTTGAACCTGAACCACCCCAAACTGAACCTAAAGTCCAGTTCAAGGTTTGGGTATTGGGCCTGAACCAAACTGAAAGTCCAGTTCAGGGTTTGGAGAAAATTACAGGGTTTGAACTCAGTTCAAACCATAACTGTTTGTGAAGGGAAAAAGACCAACAATGACCAGAAATTTTCTATTTTAATGGTCTTGAGATGATAGAAACTATATAATTTTAGCTCCATTATTCCCAAATCTTATCTAGCAAGATGTTGCAGACATTTGGTATGAGATAATGACACCATATCAATGCTTTGTCAGCACACAACAGGAACCTACCATTGAAAATGAATGGAAACTTGGCTTAAATGCACAAAATTTTTGATGCATAACTGTCAAGAACTCGTTTCCAGGTAAGACCTAGAGTTTCCGGGCAAGTAATAACTTAGGAGGGGCAAAGGAGAGTGACCAGAGACTCTGGTGATATTTCTGGGAATGCATTCTAGCAATACATTGAAGAAAGGATCAGAATGGATGACAGCTTCAGCTTATGTGCTGCACCCCCTTTGTTTCTAACATCCAATTTACAGATTATTATTTAGTGAAGTTGAACAGAGATAGGGGATCATAAACTCAGCTTCCTGACCAGAGATTGGTCAGGTGAAATCTCTGGGAACC
>JASFDD010000600.1:0-12407 GCA_036937055.1 Nidula microcarpa | reverse complement strand
GAGACTTAGAACTTAGTTGGAAGACTAGGTGGGATCTTAGTTGATATTCAAATTGGAGACTAGGGTACAGAACTGAGCTACTTAAATACTAGTATCACTAATTGTAATAATGAAAGTGGAAATAGTAACACTATGGAGACAAGGAATAATAAGAGTCCTTGAAACATAATAGAAGTAGTGGAAGCAGAAGTGGAAATGTATCTAAGTGGAAGTGTTTGTAGTAATGGTATTGTATAATTATGAATCATAGGACTGAGACAATAGTTCAGAGATAAGCAAGAATGGAAACAGGTGGAAATAGTTGGAAGCATATCAGAAGATGATTTGGAATGTTGGAAAATGTCAGAAGAAATTGTGGATATGACAAGAGCAAGGTAAAACTAGTCAACCTAGGTCAACTAGAAGGAAAGTCAGAAAGAGGTCAGAAGTTGGAATACAAGAAGGACTTAGAATTCAGTTGAGAGGCTAGATTGTATCTTAGTTGATGTTTGGATTGGAGACTAGGGTACAGAACTGAGCTACTTATATACAAGTATTACTAATTGTAATAATGAAAACAGAAGTAGCAATACTATGGAGACAAGGAATAATAAAAGTCCTTGACACATAATAAAAGTAGTGGAAGCAGAAACAGAAAGGTATCAGAGTGGAAGTGTGCATAGAAACAGTATTGTTCAAATAAGTGCCAGATGATAAAAACAATAGTTCAGAATTTAGCATGAAATAGAAATGAGCAGAAAGGGTTGGAAGCATAGTGGAAATGTGGTGGAGTATTGGAAAAGTGTCAGAAGAATTGTGGCTGTGACAAAAGATCATGCTGTAGAGGTCCCAGCTTACCTATGTATGGTACACAGCAACACAAACCTCTATAACAATGAAGCACAACCACTCAAACACCATCCAAACAACCTCATGCACCTGCACCTAAGTCCAACATGTCAAGATACAGGCAGATCCATTTCTGACCAGCAACTCAAAATGGACTGATTGATGGCAGTACACTCTAATTTGGGCTCAAGGCACATGTATGCATGTGATCACTATGTGGGTATGTTTTAGAACTGAAGCATCTGCTTTGTGTCTCCTCTTTTCCTTCTCAATCCCTTTTCTTAATGACCTTTTCTCCTTTTCTCAGTCTTTTTTTATCCTCATCCTTGTCCTCTCTGGCACATGAAGCCCCTGTTTATTTTCTCTACCCTAGAATTTCCCTTCTCCTTGGCACTCTGTAGTAGGGACTAGCATGGGCCGGTCATTTCCGTGGTAAAACTGTAATTTTAGTTACCAGTACTATTTGGTACAGAATCATGGAAAATCCAGTAAACCATGGTTTTCCGGAACAACCAACTCCCTAATAAAGACTTGTCTGAGTTTGAAGTCCAAACAAAATAAATGTATACAGATATTAGTGATATTAATGATAACTAAGGTGTGTCCTAACATCTCACCTTTTTACACTGTTCTTCCTCTGATATGTATTAAATTTGAATAACCTATAGACTTAGAATGTTAAGAAGTAGGTAATGGAAAAAATTCTAAATTTTAGTAGAAGTAGAAATTACAGTATAGCTATTTTCTTTTCAGTTGAGAATTTGTGGTCTGCCATCTCTCACAATAGGGAGCAAATAGGCTGATATTGAACAGTAATAAAATAAAATAAAATAAAATTTATTGTCAGGTAGGTCTGTTACTTCATAAGAAAAGAATGCGCATGCAAAGTGCAAGGTTTAGCTATGATATTAATGATGAGGAATCGATTATATTGAGCTGACCTACTTTAGGCATGGTAGGACCGGGAACCATGGCAACCATACCATACCATACCATATTTGGTCTAAACCATGGTTTTCACATGATTGGTTACCGGTTGTTACCATGCTAGTCCCTACTCTGTAGGTATAAAAACCCCTTGTACATAGGTAGTTGAATCCACTAGAGTTCACCTCATCATCTGCACTGTTTCATTGTCACCACTCCAACCTTGCCCACTTCAAACTTGTCCCACTTTAGTCACCATAGACCCTACATCAGGCACCAACAGCCTCTATTCATAACCCATGAGTGACTTCCATCATACATCTTTACTCTACTTGACAGGCCCACCTTTGGGGACAGTTTATTACCTTCAAGTTGAATTTTATATTCATCTATTACTTTACCCTGTCCTACCAACCTTGAACCTCCAGTAGTCAATGAGATGTTGCTATGAACTACAAGGTTACTTAACCTTACTCATTAGAATACTTACAATGTGTACCTTTCCTCTATAAGCCACTTTGTATCACTTCAATACTACTGCCACTCTGCTGCTAGGTTTATGTCATAGAAGCACCCATTTTCTGATGTCAGCTCAACATTTTATTCTGTGAGGCTCTCTGTTGAGTTGATTCAGACTCAGTTTCAAAGCCCATCCAAAGATCAACCTTGTTGATGTATTGTCTTCTTTTTATCTTTGTTCCCTCCCTCACACCCCCTGCATTCCTCCCCTGTCGTATCCACGATCTCTTCTGACACCTTCCGACATTCTGCATCATCTTCTGATATATTTCCGACTATTTCCGCCTGTTTCCATTCTCACTTATCTCCGAACTATTGTCTCGATCCTATGACTCGTATTTATACAATACCGTTACTATGAACACTTCCCCTCAGATACCTTTCCGCTTCTGCTTCCGCTACTTTTATTATATGTCAAGGACTCTTATTATTCCTTGTCTCCATAGTGTTGCTACTTCTGCTTTCATTATTACAATTAGCGATACTAGTATTTAAGTAGTTCAGTTTTGTATCCTAGACTCCAATTCGAATATCGACTAAGATCCCACCTAGTCTTCTGACTAAGTTCTAAGTCTCTTCGCTTTCCAACCTCCGACTTCCTTCCGACTTCCCTTCTATTTGACTTACGTCGACTAGTCCTATCTCGCTCTCAACACTAGACTTCGTCTCTAGTTGTCAAACCCCCAAGTCATCTCTGACGACTTTCCGACCCCGCAGTACTTTCTTCCAACATGTGGACCACATTTAAGTTAGAACCCACGAGAACTGGAAGGGTGCAGCACATAAGCTGAAGCCAATGGTTCTTATCTGTAGTGTTACAGTCAGAACTCTTTCTGATGTTACTTCCAACATTTTCTGACGTGGCACTATCATAACCTACGTCCTCTAGTTCCTATTCACCTTTGGGAACGAGTCTTGACATCCCCTCACTTCATTGTTCTTTTTACCATTTTCCTTGTCTCCATTGCATTGCCCAGGTGAGTATGCTGCTCTCTTCAACCATGTCCATCTACTATCATTCTCTTTGTTGTAGCTATAGCATGTAGGTGTCATATCCTGGTCATGATAACCACCATACACTCCTAATCTAGTTTCCAATCAATCCTGATGTTCTCCCAACTCTCCCAACTCTCCACCACATCTCTGCCTTACTCAGGTTCACTCTGGTCCACTTTCATTTCTCAACTCATATGTTTTCAGCCACAGACACCAGTCTTACTACATAAATCCTTTGTGTTTGTACCTCAGATTATTATTATCACTTACCTTATACATTCTCTTACTCTGACCCACTCAATACTTCTTTTTACTTAGTATGTTTTATTATGTCTTAGTATAATTTGGTATTACTCTGGGTAGCTATACTTTGTAGTATTTAAGTACCTCAATTGTACTGTTACTCTCCAGTTTGTTAATACTGCTAGTTCATCTTCACTGGCAAAGCTACCTCTGACATCCTCAACACTCTCTGTTCTCTCAATCTCCTCTTGTCATCACTCACTTAAATCTCCAGTCTCCAGAGATTTCTCCTGACCAAATCTCTGGTCAGGAATTTGAGTTTGCAATCCCTTACCTCTGTTCAACTCTGTTAATCATATCTGTAAATTGGATGTTAGAAATGAAGGGGGCACAGCACATAAGCTGAAGCTGTTGTCCACTTCTGATCCCTCTCTTTGATGTAGTGCTAGAACATGTTTTCAGAGATATCTCCAGAGTCTCTGGTTACCTTCCCCTGCCCCTACTGAGTTACTACCTGCTTGGAAACTCTAGGTCTTACCTGGAAATGAGTTCTGGACAATAGGCTATGTCATAACAGTTTGAATATCTGTTCAAAAAAGGTACACCATGTTGTTCTTTATAAACAATCAACAGAAGTTGATTCTTACATCTCCTCAGCTGTTCTGGTCTTGTTGCCCTCAATCTTTCCCAACATACTGGGCCCAGCTTCTCTCTTCCTCCTCTGCTCTCTATTGCTTGCTGCTTCTGTACCTGCTGTCACTGTCATTTTCCTTCCACCCACCATTGGTTGCCTCTCATGCTTCTATTATGTAATTCATCCCTCCTCTCACACATCATCTATCCAGATTCAATGTCACTCATTGGTATGTCATACCAATATTTTCATTCACTGCCATGGCTAATAATAAAAAATTGCAGCTTTTATTGTTCTGATTCAGTGTGGAGGGAGTGATTATGGGGAGCAGGAGAACCACAATGATATACTTCTGCTGATCCATAGACTTTATATAGTTCATTCTGTAAATTATTCTTGCTGCGATACAAAATTTCCCCATTTTTAGCATCCAATTGGATCTGGCAATGCAATTTTTTTAAATTGATAAAAAATATGTTCAGTAATTAGTATTCATCATTATTGAGCCCCTCTGACATTGGGATTTCAATAATATCTAATAAAGCTCTTGCTGGCATTGAGGTAAAGACATCTAAATGGTCTGAAAAGTTGATAGCATCCTAAGGTCACTGCCAACTGACCCTCACCTGAGATAGTTACTGAATACTGTTGTGATGCCATGTTTACACCACCCCAGATCGGTTCCTATATCGAGCAACAGTCCACCGCTGGTACCCTGTGGGGATCCAACCGAAATAGACATGTAGTGAGAGCCGGAGATTCAAGGGCAGTTCTGTGGCTGACTAGGGCTCGGAGAGAAATTGGCTGACCCCTTGTCAGAAAAGTCCTGCAAGACCATCCCAAAACCTCTGGACAGATCGCATCGACTATCCCAAACCTTGCTTGTGTAGAAGGAAAGGAGAAGGCGACGAAGGAAAGAAAGGTTTATAAAAGCAAGAAGGGAAGACGAATGCAAATAAACAGGATGTATGATCACGAATGAAAGAGGGAAAATCCATAGGGAACATCCAGCTGCAGTGCCGAACAGCGCTGAAGCGCCAAGGCTTCGAGAAGAAACAGCCTCTTGATTGTCACACCGAGATTAGGAACAAACCGTGCGACAATATTCAGCTTGGAACAAACAGGCGAGGTGGTGTGTTGCACGAGCGAGTATCAAATATGGTAGAAAGACCAGGTCCATGAGAAGAACATGCATAATAGGAAGAAAGAGAGCAAAGCAAGCAATAGAAAAGTGAAGAATTCGCGAATAAGAAATCAGGAAGAACAAGATATAAAACGACAGCCAGAAGAGGTACGAAAAAAGCAACAGCAAGCCTGTTGAACAGCGAGCCCCATGACAGCTTCAGCACTGCACTCTGAGTAGACAATAAAGGACATTTCGCACTTGTCCTGGAGCATTGCAACATCCATGCTTCAGGCCTAGAAGCCGTGCTAATTGCGCTGCACGAGATATGCGCGTGAGCTAGTCCCGAGAGCCCAGTTACCGATGGACGGGGCGGAAGCGTCGTAGTGCTCTCAGGCTGCATTCTTGTTTTATAAGCAAATATAAACCATCTATGAGCCAACTATAGTGGAGGCAAAAGAAAGAAAAGGTGGAGTAGACACGCAGCTAGAGTATGATCGTTCTCGACGTTCGTATCACTAGCTTGCTGTACCACCGCCACGAGTCTCGCTGTGATAGATACATCGCCAATTTAATCAGGTACTCGCTGTCACTAGTACCATTGGGCGTGTCATGTGTAGCGGTGTTATTTCGAGTCAGCGTGCGGCTATTGGGACGAGTAGTGGCCCGCGGATTAGAGCGGATTCGGAATTACATTGACAATAATTAGGTCCGGATGGGGAGGAGGTTGGGATGAGTAATGGTGGTGTTGGAATGCATAGTAAGACAAGTGTGTGCGATGCAGAGCAATACGCAGCACGGAGCTCTGGCATGTACAGTCATACCTGACTCACGGCGACGAAGTGTACCAGGAGGAGGCCAACCCAGCCCGAGGAAGATGGCAACTGCCGGCCTAATCACAGCCTGCCCTCACATTCCCACGCCTCTGTCTGAACCTTCCTAAGTAGCCCTTTTTGAATTTTTTTACGCGGGGAAATCAGCTGGAATCGAATCGAATTCGGGTGGATCATTGAGCGCGGGTAAGTGTGAGTGCGAGTGGGTAAAAACAAGGGTGGACACTTGGGGGGGGAGTGTTACGTGTCTCGATCGGGTGGGTTGTGCTTCACTACCGAACGTCCCTCCGCCCCCCCTTCCCCGTGCCCCTCCCCCGCTGCCCTCCCCCGCTGCCCTCCCCCGCTGCCCTCCCCTAGCTTCTTGAGTTGTTTGTTTTGACCTTTTTGTTTAGACACTATTCGACTTTGTA
Source organism: Nidula microcarpa (assembly GCA_036937055.1). Classification (NCBI taxonomy): domain Eukaryota; kingdom Fungi; phylum Basidiomycota; class Agaricomycetes; order Agaricales; family Nidulariaceae; genus Nidula; species Nidula microcarpa. The sequence continues at coordinate 5,894 of JASFDD010000600.1, read as the reverse complement.
CTGTGCCCCGCCCCACAATACAGCACCCCGTATCCCCTTGAGCGCCACATATGGGGTCGGACGTTGACATGGCGGACGTGAGCGGGCGCCTGCTGCTGCGCGACGAGTCGCCCGCGTCGCCACCGCCGGAGTCGGCGGGGGCGCTGCCGCATGCTGAGGAGGATGAGGTGCCTCGGAGCGATGAGGAGGAGGATGAGGAGGATGAGGAAGCGGGAGAGGAGGTGGAGGGGGAAGAGGGCGAGGGGGAGGGGGGCGAGGGAGAGGGGGGCGAGGGAGAGGGAGATGAGGAAGACAGTGAAGAGGAAGATAGCGCAGACGACGAGGAGGGCGAGCACGAGACGCGCAGCCCGGGTGCCACCAAGACTAGGCCGAGCGCGGAGCTGTCAGGGTCGGGCGTAGCCATCGCCAACAGCGCCAGCGTCGGGAGCGGGGGCGGCGGCACCCCCCACCGGCCAATATCCATCCCCATCCTCGTGCACCCCTCCGCCTCTCCGCCGCCCTCCGCCAAATCCCTCCCCACCCCCTCCACTGCCCCCATCGCCGGGCCCAGCACCGTCCCCGTCCCCGCCCCCGCCCCCGCCCCCCCTCCGCCCACAACTAGCAAATCAATCAAACCCCTCTCCACCGCCAAACCCCGCTCCACGAAAGCTTCCAAGCCGGCACGCACGCCGTCACCGTCGCCCCCTCCCGTGCCGGCGCCACCCCCAGTGCAGACGATCCGCCTCGAGATACGGCTGGGGGGGCCGGAGAATTATGAAGTTGATATTGCAAGGGAAGCGAGGGAGACCGGGCAGAGGCCACCGTTGGCGGAGGTGTTAGTGGCTGGAGTAGGGAGGGAGGGGGGGAAGGGGATAGGGGGGAAGGAGGGGAAGGAGCGGGTGGAGGAGAGCGAGACGGGCGAGGAGACGGGCGAGGAGGGGAGGAAGAAGGGGAAGCGGAAGGTATGTCGGGTTTCTGGTTCATGTCTGTTCGAACTCTGTTGCTTTTTTCTTCTGTTTTTCTACTCTTTCTGTTTCTTGCCTTTCTCGACTATATACTGACCTTCTCGCTTCGTCCGCAGAAGAAGAACGCCACCTCGGAGTACTACGACATCTCGGACCCCTTCATCGACGACTCGGAGCTCGCCCTCGACGAGCGCACCTACTTCGCGCAGACAAAGCAGCAGGGGTTCTACGTCTCCAGCGGCGAGGTCGCGCTGCTCAAGGATAAGTGAGTTGTCTATCTTTTCAGTTCGTGTTTCGGCTTGGGTGCTTGGTGCTTGGGCTTCTCGTGTTCCAGCTTCTCGTGCTTTCGATCTTTTCTCATCTTTCTTTCTTTCCGTTCTGTCCACCTCCCTATATCTGTCCTTCCACGCGTTCTCTTCGGTCCTGCGTCATTTCTCTCTTTGTTCACTATTCTATCTTGTATCTCCATTGTCATCTGGCCTGCCAGTGTTGATCAGCTGGGCCCTCGCGACGTTCGAGCGTTGGCCCGCGACGCTCTCCTAGTGTTGACCACATATACTTCCCTGGCGTCGACCGCCTAATCTTCCCCGGCGTTGGCCGCCTAATCTTCCCTTGTGTTGGCCGCCATGCTTCTCCGACATTGACGCACTGTACCCCCGATATTCTCCCTCGGCTCGTATCTACTTCGCACAGCGCTTGCGGGTCGTCGTATTCTATCCACCTGGCAGACCGTGCTCTCGAGCCCGAACTTTAGAGTCCCGAGTACATTTCGAATGTCGTACCCCGTCGCGCGTGTTCTTTTGCGGATTTCGTTCTGCTCCTTTATTTTCCTTTCCGTCCTCGTTGCTTCCTTGCTTTGCCACTATCATTGTCCTTTCCTTGTTTTCGTTCCCCTCGCGGTTGTCATCCTTTTCTCGCTTTCGTGACTTCTGTTTTTCATTCCTGCTAGAGTGACTATCGTTGTTCCTTCTTTCTTTCCCTTTCCTTGCTTGGGAGTCTTTCACTTTCCACCTTTGCTTTCGTCATTGTCGTCTTCGGTTCTTACTTTCGCCCACTTGGATCTTCCATTCTCGCTTTTACGACTTTTTTCATTCTTTCACTGCTTTGTTATGGATGCAATACGGGCGAGCATTGGATGTGGCATGATCAACTTGGTGGAGATGTCCGCGAGAGCGATGGCAAGGCACTCAGCTACTGGGCAGAAATTCATGGAGCAGTCGGATGCCAGTTTTGGTAACGGACTTATGATATTGAACAAGGCCAGTTGGCAACTGGTTCCCCGCGACGTTTCTCTCCTCTCTGTTTCTGTACCATTTAGATCGAGCTCCTTCGTACTTTTCTGGTTCTTGTGCATACTCTCGTTCACGACAATCGAGGCGTCGTTCTTCTATACCCTGCCCTATCGTCTCATTGAGAGATCTCGCATCCCGGTGTCGTCTTCTGGTCCATGGGTCATCCTACTGAATTGCTCACCACTACATGCGCATTTCGCCAAAATCTTCGTTCTTTCTTCTTTCCTTTCCAGCACCGTTTCCTTTCTTCTCTCCTTCTCTCCCCCTTTTTCCTCTCCCCAACACCAATCCTAACCTTCCTTCCCCCACTAGAACGCCCAAAAAGCCGAAATCCAAAAAAGCTCTTGGGCTCGCCTCTGCCATTCATCCATCAACCTCACATGCAGATCCCAGCAAGACACACCACACCACGACGAAGAAGGAGCTCGTGGTGGAGGGCACGCGGGACAGCCCTATCGCGCTTGGCTCGGAAGGGGAGGAGCAGAAGGTCTCGGTGGCCGGTGGGACTGGGGAGGAGGGCGAGGGTGACGAGAAGGCGGGCATGAAGCGGAAGAGATATGTCACGGTGGTGGAGGGCGGGAAGAAGAGAAAGATTGTGGATGTGGTGAGTGCTTTTTGTGGGTTTGATTTGGGCTGGATGCGGATGTTGATACGGATTATGTTGTAGAACTCGTTCCATCCGGAGCTCCAGGCGAGCATTGAGGAACTCAAGAAGGCGATTGCAGCTGGTGAGTCTTTTTCGTTCGCCTTTTGTTGCCGATCCTTTGCCTCCCCCACTGCAACCTACCTATCCCCCTTCCTCCTTTAATTTGTACTCTGTCTGCCATCCTCCCCTTCCTCCATTTCCTCTCTGTATTTACCTTCTACTTACGATACACTTTCGCTTTCATTCCTTCTTTCTTCCCATCTCTACTTTTCCTTCTATCTCGATTTCGTCTTCTCCGCCATTCCCTTCTCACTGCAACCAATTCCCGATCCACCTTGTCTCTTTATTACTATTCTTCCTGATCCTCCCAACTCTTCCTTGATCTTCTTTAGTGTATTACTCTTCGTCGTCCTAACCTGTTTATCCGAACTAACCGCCCTCCCCTCTAGAATCGTGGACGCAGAAAGGCAAATTCCCACCCGCACTCAAGCCTCTCCTCACCCAGCTCGCCATTCAAGCTATCAAGCTCAACGAGTACGACGAGCACTTCTTCAACCTCATGCCGACGCTGTTCCCGTATAACAAGTTTACCATGACTGTGAGTCCTCTTTTCAATCCCGCTCTCTATCAACTGCTGTGAATTCCTGACTGACTCAACGACCTTTAGAAACTCATCAAACGCACGGTCTTCCAAGACCATACCAACTTGCTCATGCAGCGACAAGAGGACCTGTTACAGGAACTCGCCGAGGTCGCACGGGACGGGTTCGACAAGGCCGAGGAGGAGTGGCAGAGGGCCTGCGTCGCGTGGGGTGCGTTTCCCTTTTCGTTTCTCGACCCCTACTCCGTTCGTCCATGCTGACATGTCGCCTTCTGTACCCGCAGACAAACGACAAGAGAAATCCCGGCTGGAGGCTGTGAACGGCGGGAGCACTTCCACTGGGCCTGCAGAATCTGGGTCAGCCGGGCCCACGCGGCACCCAACAGAGGAGATGGATGTCGACCACCCGTCGCACGCCGGTGGTGGAGCGGGGGCCGATCACGAGGGCGGGGAAGGGAAGAAGGAGCACGAGAACAAGCCCCCGCAGAAGCGGTACAGGCTCACTGATCAGATGAAGAACATCGTGTGGCAGCTTGTGTTGTTGAGCAACGAGTGCTGTCGGTTGGAGAATGAGAAGAAGTGCGTACTTTAGGTTTGGTTGATGGTGGTGGTGACTGACCGTTTGGCTGCGTGTTTCAGTACCCTTGAGGGATCGATCATACAGGTTAGCGAGCAGGGTGGGAGGAAGGTGCTCTATCAGAAGGTGAGAAGCTTTGAGGATATGTCTCGACTGAGTTGGTGTTGATCAATTCATATTTCATGCAGATCGTTGCCGCCTTCCCAGAAGGATGGATGAACTCGGGCCAGATTTCCAGAGACGGTACGTTATCCTCCGTGTTTGATACCTGCTCGAATTCTCAGCTGATCTGGCCCCCGTCTCCAGTGAGTGTGATGAAGAAGAAGTACGAGAAGGAGCAAATGGAAAACGAAGTGTAAAACCACTATCCTCTCTACTGTACTGCCCTCTGCACCATTCCCCCTCTTCCGTTATTGGAATCCACTTGTCACATCCATACTTATCGCTTCTTTCTGTTACCCTCTTTCTTTTGTTTCACGCGGTTAGTTTTGTGAACTATTTATCCACTACTTTACAGCCATTTTTTATCTCTTTATACTCTGCCCATCTCTTTCCTCCCTTTGAATGGCTTCTCGTAAGCTTTGTACCTTTGTACAACATCGAACACTCTCCATTGAAGTGACCTCTGCTAATGTGTTCAATGATTGTTTATTTTTATCCGAGTTCAAATCTATTGTTCAGCTTTCGTTTTTTATCTTTACTATCTTTGAGTGGATACACTATCCTCCTCTCTCTCTCGTGCACCATCAGCGAGAATAATTGAACTGAATCCCAGTCGTGTTTCGTCCGAAGGACGATGGTGGACAGAACGACGAAAATCACGAATGATGGCAATCGCGACAGCAAGCAGAAACGAAAGATCGCGTGAAGAAGGAAACCCCCGAAGAATGTGCTAGGGCATATGATATGCCCTGCGGGCGGGCGGCTAGAGTACCATGACGCGTGAAGTAGGAATACTGACGCTGGCGAATGGTGGTGTACCAACGCCAGCGATGCGTGGTAATAGTCTGCCATCACGGGGAAAATTGACGGTCAGGAGACAAGAGGAAAGATAGAAGAGAGGAGCATGGCATTGAAAGGTTGAAGAGGCGGGCGCAGAAGATAGAAGAGACGAAGGGGGAAGAGATGAGTAGGAAGATCATAGAGTAGACAGAGACAAGGGCCAAAACCACAGATCGGGATATGAAGCAGCAAAGACACGAAAGATGAAATATGAAACGCAAAAACCAAAAAAAAAAAGCGAGAAGAAAGCAACCACCTATCCTTGAGCAGTACGACCTCACCGCCGAAGATGTAGAACCCCTGCTGACCCCATGTGTAGCGCTCAAGGGTGTGCGGATTGGGGGGAGGCGGAGGGGCAGAGAATACAATTCGAATAGAATCTGAACATAAACTGAAACTGAAATCCCCAGAAGCTAGATCCCATGGGCGGTGGGGAGCAGTGAGTACGGGAGAGTGGAGAGGCAAGCGCCGGAGGGACGGAGTTCAGACGAGGGCGTGGGATTGTGGAGGGCGCTTGTGACTGGGCCGGCAGGCGGCAGCTGCCATCTTTCAGGCAGATAGCGAGCTCGAGCCTGGAGTCTCTTCCTCACTCCTCCTGATACACTTCTGTGTCGTGAGTCAGGTATGACTGAGCATCTACAGGATATTGCTCTGATTCCTGAACACCTATTGTCTTACTATGCATTCGAATCAAGGGGGTGGCGGAACGTGGATCCCGCACATAGGGTGGGGGGGGGGTCGGCCGGAGGCCGAAATTTTTTTGTTACATACCCTAGGATAGGGTCTATTTAAGGTCTATTTTACATTCTGAAGGCTACATCTGCGGCAGAAG
>JASFDD010000599.1:0-12408 GCA_036937055.1 Nidula microcarpa | reverse complement strand
GGACTAGGATAGTGGGAGGTGCAGCACATAAGCTGAAGCCAATGTCCTACATTGTCTAGCATATCTTTGGGTATCATTGGACTCACACCTTGGCCATATTGTCCTTCCTATCCAGCTGTGTTCAGGTCTTGACACAAAGCTATCAATGTGCAAAAGATGCATTCATGGATATTTGCACCTTTGATATGCTGCAAAGAATAATTTTTAGAATATGGTTATTGTCCATTCATCCCTTAACTTGGGAGAGGAAGTTGTCTTTATGATGTATCCCTTCCTCATGAAAAGTAAATCAAGAAATTTGGTATAAAATTGACTGAGCTTGTTGGAGAAATAGTGATACAGTCTTTTCTTTCAATCTGTGTGATGGCATCTTTTGCTTGAAAAAGACAGGGCATTACCCCAAAGGTGTTCTTGGCTTTAACTTGGAGCTCAGATAGTGTAGGAATTGTGTATTTCAAAGTAGACATGATGTCATGTGCTCAGAAATAGGAGTACATTGACAGCCACAATGTGTTGAAGGTCACAAAGTTAATGCATCTTTTGCACATTGATGGCTTTGCCAAACAAAGGCAAATTTACAAGTGGTGCCAGTTGCTGGGGTGCCTTAAAAAGTTGTTGGAGTTTCACAGAAACTTCAGGCTAATTGATTAGATTAGATAAGGTGCCCCACAACTGGTTTGGAGTCTGTATAGCACCTGGAAATGTACTGCAAGTTTTGAGCCTGAATTTAGTGTGTAAAAATCATGGCCCAACAAGCTAAATCCATGGGCATTGCTGATCCCCAAATATCATATTATATAAGTGCCAAGAATGGCAAAATGTTTGGTTTCAAATTTTTCAAAAATTTGGCTGTGAGAAAGGGCTCAAAAAATGAGATTAGATAAGTAAAATACTATGCTACTGACTGGGATTCAATATCAAGTCTTTTGAGCTTTGCTTTATACTCCTGGTAAGACTTTGTGAGAGAAGTAACCATATCAGGAGGAAGGTGTAGATACCATATATACAAGCATGTATGTAAAATACCTAAACATTTGGATAGAAACTGAGGGAGTAATTGGCAAGTGTGTGAAGGACTGATGGTGTGTGAAGGATAGGTGAAACACTATAGTGTTGTGCTAGAATGACTGGTACATCTGTAAGTGCAACCCCCACATCCATGAGCATGATCCACGCCTCTTTATTTGCTTTTCATGTATTTTAGGACCTCCACTATGAATACCTGTGCAACATGAGGATAACATGCAAGATCATATGGTGGCATTGGACAATGCAATGTGCCCCGGGACCAGGGAAACATGAAATCTGCAGCTGAACTGTGAATGCTAAGTGCCAACAATAGTGGAATGCAGAGTTGACATCATGGCCACTAAAAACAGTTGCAACAACTTGTCTGCTAAATCTCACAATACAGAAAATCTGTAAGTTTGGCTTCTGTCATGTTGGTATTGCTTTGTAGCAGAAGCACTGAGTCTACAGTTGACCAGCTGTGTCAGACAGGATTTCAAAATTTAAACAAAATTCAGCCAAGTAGCAAATTGGTTGTGCCTAGAATCTGATCCAACCAGTATCTTGGCTTCCTCATACTCTCAGAGTTCACTGCATTGCCACTGACTGTGACATCATGCAGGCCCATCACCTCTTAGACCCTTCCACACCCACTGATGGCATTGTTGGTGTTTGCATACAAATGTCTGTGCATGCAGTTGTACATGACATACACACTATTTCTGGTATTTCTGCCTATTTTTCATTGGATTTTCTTGTATATTAGGTATGAGATCTATTATACATGCAATACAGTGATTCACCACTGGTTTGCACAGCATCACTCCTTTGCACACTTGGCCATATCTTCCTCAGTTCCTCACAAAAACCTTAGATATTTTGCATCCTAATCCCACTATGCATGCTCTACCTGTATAAAAATTCTTGATTTTTTTTTGGAATGATGCCATGGATCTACGTTAGTATATACATCAAAATACTAAAATTCAGAGATTTGAAGCTTTTCTTGACCCTACTCAGAGATTCATACCAAGATATATCAATTTCCAAAAAATTAGTGCTATATCTAGGCTATCAATGCTACAATATGAGCATGAGTTGGCATAAATCGGATGAAAAATGGAGTAGAAAGAAATGAAACAAAAACCAACAAGTTTGAGCATGACATCAACAACCATTTGCTTGCACACCCATGCTTGCCGCCATGCAAATCCCACTATTCATTGACTGCCCATCACCCATCACCCTCTGTCCATGCTTCTGGGAATCACCTGCTGTATCAGACATGTCAGAATGGCAGGATGAGCTTTATTGGAACAAGTCAAGAAGCAGAAAACACAGAAAACAGAAAACTCATGATTGCAGGAGGCTATTGACGAGTACAAAAGGGAGCAGCAGAAGCCCACAGGGACAAAACAACATGGTCTGAGACACATTGCTCTCCAGCATGGGGTCAAATATAGGACTCTATGTGATCTAGTGAAGGGAGGCAGGTCAATGAGTGCATTTAATGTGTCAAAAAAGAAGCTCACTTACCCAGAGGAGCATGTCTTTTTTGACTTCATCTTGCAATTGGCAGATCTTGGCCTTCCCCTTTCTGTTTCCAATATTGCAACCCATGCAAACGAGATCTTGAAAGGTCAAGCTAAGCCTGTAGGACAGAATTGGGTCCCCAGATTCCTCAACAGATACTGTGACAAATTGCAAACACACTGGTCAAGTCCATTGGCCACAGAACAAGTGAGATCCTTGAATCCTGAACTGTCAAGGCATGGTTTGAGCTGGTGTACAAGAGGCTCATAGAGGCTGGAATCAAGAAGGAAAATATTTACAGGATGGATGAAAGTGGATTCCTGCCTTCCAATCAGGGGACCCAACAAGTGGTGAAGAGACGAGGGGCAAAGATGCAGCATAAAACAGGAAGCAGAAATTGTGAAAATGTAACTGCACTTGTAATGATCTGTGCTGATGGGATGGTGTTGAAGCCAACAATAATTTTCAAGGGCCGGAACTTCCTTACAAAGTGGGGAGAAGATAATATTAGTGGGGCTTCATGAGTTAACTTAAGTTCACATACCTTGAGAAGCTAACCAGGTTCTTTTAGACTATGTGTTTCCAAAAATGGATGGACAGATGGTGAGTTGGCAATGCATTGGATCACCAAGGACTTCAATCCACAAACCTGGGAGAAGGCAGCTGGTGAAAAGTGTGTCCTTCTTATGGATGGCCATAGCTTGCACTACACTGCAGATCTGCTTGAGTATTGCATAGCAAACAACATCAAAGTCCTTGGATACCCATCTCATTGTACTCATGCCCTCCAAGGTCTTGATGTTGTGTGCTTTTCAAGCATGAAGGAAGCCTGGAAGAAGGAGATTGATAAGTTTGAGGAGAAACATAAGCAAGGAGTTAATAAGGAGGACTTCTGTAGCATGTTTGGGCACGCCTTCCTTCATGCATTCACTCCCAAGACAATCAAAGCTGCCTTTGCTGCTACAGGGATCCATCCATATAACCCAGACATCATCACTGCACAGCAGACAAAGCTGAGTGAGACTACATCTCCCCACACTGCATTTCTGATGCTACAGCCTAGCCTGGTTTGCGCAACACTTGCAGCTTTCCATAATTATCAATTTACTCACCAGATAATTCACCCAGACACCCCCCCTCTCAGATCCCCACCATCTCAGGCTGGATCCTCCACCTTCCCTGGCTGATATTCTAACTCGAGCCCTCCTATTGAAATTGATCCAGGGCTCATGCACAAAAGCACACTGAAGCACTGTGTTGATGTTGCATCTGATCCATCAGAAAACACACCTTCAAAGCACATGCAATTATTTGGTGCTGAACTGGGCAGTACTTCATCAGGTTCTTTCCTACTCACAAAAGCAAGGGCCACTCACCTGCAGATTTCAGAACTGATCCAGCCTCCTATAATCGATCAGATGCCACCTGAGCTCAAGGATCCAAATTGGACCCTCCTTTTCTGCAGTCAGCCCTACACCTCATTCTCGTGTGATGCTCTTGAGCACCATGCTGAAGACCTTGAGTACAGCCTTGAATGTGCTCAGAAAAAGATCATTGTGCAGCAACAGATTATTGAAGCAGCCAATGCACAGTTGCTGATCCAAAACCTTGGTATGTTCAAGATGAATCAATCATTGCACAAGAAGGAGAAGAGGAAGAAATCAGATTGCACCATTTTGTTTCCAGGTGGAAAGGGGAGACATCTGACTGATCTGGAGGTTGTAGAAAAGAAGAGGGAGCTTGAAGCAGAGAAGCAGAAGGAGGCAGAGAATAAAAAGAGCAGGAAAACTGTAAAGGCAGACTGGAAAGCAGAGAAGGAGAGGCTGGAGGTGGTGTAGAAGGAGATGGTGGCTATGCATTCAGAAGAGGTGAAGGAGTGGGAGGCATGATGCTTGCAATTGTGGTCATCAGGGACTTTGGTGAAGAATTTGCCATGGAAACCAAAGCTAGGATTAAAACCTAAGCTGCCCAAGGTGATGGAGGAGTCAGCAGGAGTCAAGGATGACAATGAAGATGATGAGGAAGAATCTGAAAGTGACAGTGATGAGTAGAGATAAGGCTGTGTTAACTTTTATGTAACACAAGTCACAGGTGTGCGAAGGATTGGATTTCATATCAATTCAGGTCTCTTCACTACTCAATGAGTTCCAGAATGTTCCTTCGGATAATCTACCATAAAATTGTACAGACAGCTTCCTGAGATAGTATGGAATATACATATGAACTTATAATAATCAGGTTTGGATGTGAAAAGTAGAGGATGTGAAAATCAATTGCATGTGCAAAGGAATGGTGAAACACTGTATATACTGAGAATTTGATTCTATAGTGCCCAGAAGTGAGCAAAGTGATTGATGGTAGCAAAGGAGGAGGGGGAGGTGGAGGAAGGGGTAACTATACATGCCTATGGAGGGAGGAAATGTATATTTTATGATTCATTAGTGAATAAAAGAAAGGGAAAGCAGATTGTAGGGCCATAGAAGACTAAAAGAGCTTGAAAAATGTGAATATGCACCTGGGAGAGGAAGAGTATATTTTCTCCTTCTATTACTATGCATCCTGGGACTTATTGAAGGCCATATAGTGAGTATAGGGTCTATTTATGGTCTATTAAGTGCTCATTAAGCATCAGTATAAGAACATATGCATTTGGGAGACACAGTGACACTTATCATGACTATCAGACACACAAACAATACACTCAATAGTGTAGTATTGAGGTCATCTAATCACTCAAAGAGAGGGGGAGAGGAAGGGGATGGTATGAGCACTGTATTGCTTGTGGAGAAATGACCAGCTCAAGACTGGGGTTCTGAGTACAAACAATGTACCTAAATACTACCTAACTCATGTACAACACATGTACTACTCATGGTTTATGCATGTAAGTAATGGTTGATCATAAAAAGAAGAAAGCCATGTGTTATCCTCATGGGCACAGTTGCCTCATGTTATCCATACAGTATCCATGTGTCCTTCTTGAGATAAGATCTTCCTGTGATAAGATCTTAAGATAAGATAATGACAATTGGCAAAAAGAAAGGCAATTTCATGACAATGACTATATAGGTTTCAGAAAGCCTGAAGAGTGATTTAATATGTTATGGGACCATATTAATCTTTAGGGCCTTGAAAAATAACAATATGTCTGATGAAGGTGTCAGAAAAGCAATATGAGCTGGTAAGGTATATGGCTTGCCTACTAATTTATCAGGTGCAGAATGGCAACAAAACATTGTATAGGATATGATGACTGTCACATACCATTACAATGGTTGGTGAATGTGTGATATTGAATTGCATATATAGCCTGGGAATACCTATGACTGTAACCAGTCATAGTGGCCTTTTGGCTCAGTTGGATTATTGTGTGTTTCCTGGCACAGTATTTCACAATGACAGTATTTATAATGATCCTACATAGGAGAATGTACAATACCAGTGTCAGGACATGGTGATTGGAGCAGGGGAATAAAGCATATTCTGGCACTTACCTATACAGCCAGAGCACACCATTGTAAGGAGCATATATCATTTGCAAAGGCTTAAGGCATTTGGCTTCAGCTTATGTGCTGTGTCCCCTTTATTCCTAACATCCAATTTACAGATGATGATTAGCAGGTTTGGTCAAAGGCAAGAGTTGCAAACTCAGCTTTCTGATTGAAGATTGGTCAGGAGAAATCTCTGGAGACCAGAGATTTAGGTAAGAGTGATAATGTCAAGACCCAAACATGGCCAGATAGAAAGGACAATATGGCTGAGGTGTGAGTCTGATGATACCCAAAGATACACTAGACAATGTAGGATGTTGGCTTCAGCTTATATGCTGTGCCTCCCACTATCATAGTCCTATATTTAGAATAGAATGATAATGAGGACTGAGTTCAATATAGGTAACAAGAGCTCAGCTTGTTGATGAGAAACAAGAGTTTGGCCAAAGATTGGCTGGAGTGGCTGGAGGATTGGACAAGAGGTTGAGAAAGTATAGAGCAAGTATCAAGCTAGGAAGTGGATTGACAATGCAATTAACAAACTAAAAAACTACAACTTGAATACTACAACTTACATACTATTCATAGAGATAAGTTATCTGGTACTAAGTCTAATGTGGATATAGGAAGTATATAGGTGTAGAGGTCAGGTTGTGTCTACAGCATGGAGAGAGAGTCAGATGAGCAGAGAAATGTATTGAGATTGAGACAGATAACTGGAAAGCATTGTGGGCATAAGAGATAAGGACTTGAAAGAGACTAGTATAAAATAGAGACTCAATGCAGAATATCTGAAATGCATAGTTGGCCATGATTTGGCTGAGACAGCCAAGACAGCTGAGACTTGGCCATGAGGACTTAGGATTATAACAAGTTGGTGTGTGACAGGTTGGTGACAAGTGATGGCTGGAATGGGATATGACAGTATCCCCCCCTTAGCACCAAACTCTTGAGGTGCATAGCACTGAGGTAACTTGTTTGGCCCTGTAGGCCCAAATGGAAGGTTTTGCACAAAGTTTAATCTGTAAAAATCAACCATCACCATTGAATGTGAGACAGCATCTGACAACCACACAACACACCAACACCAAACTGTTTTCCTGACATGTCCTCCTGCTCCCACAGCCCTGCAACCAGTCATGCATCATCCAAGGATTCAGACTCAGAAGTGCTTAGAGCACTGGCAGCAAAACAGCAAGAGTTGGCTGAACAGGCTAAGAAATTGGAGGAGGCAAGGCTGAGGGCAAAGGAGGAATGGTGAGCAAGAAAGGCTGCTGAAGCAGCAGAAAATTCAAGGCAGGAGTTTGAGCAGAAGGTATGTGAGGCTGCTCAGAAGGCCACCAAGGAAGAGGTGCATCAAATAGCAAAGGAGGTGGCTGTTAGGACACTGGCAGCCAATGTGGCCACAAAACAAAAGGTGGCTGAGATCTTGGCCAAACAAGGAACTGGCAGGGCCAAGGGCAAGGGAAAGGAAAAGGCAAAAAGCAAGGCAAGTGGGTCAAAGGTAAGTGGATTTGACAAATCCACTAGCTATTAATAACCCCAAACAATAGTTGAAAGGAACATCAGGGGTGCCCAAGGCCACAGATAAGCTGATGGGGAAGAAGGTGGTAAGTGGCTGATATTGGCTGTGAATTTTGACTAACAGCTTTCAAATACAGTGCAAGTATGGGTCGAGCACCACTACAACAGCAGTCCTTAAGTTAGTGAAGGGAGATTCACCTGACCCAGAGGTGAAGGAGTTCTGCATACCCCATCCAAAGAAAGGTGGGGACCAACACCTCTGGCAAAGGGTGGTGGTCAAAGACCAGTGTATGCAGTGTGCCCATCGAGGCCACTATTGCTTTGTTTTTGTGTTCCTGGACCAGGTGGAGGCCACCTGTTGGAAGTGTGTGAAGGTGGGTATGGCTTGCTCCTTTGTGCCAAAGAAGCGCAAGGCTGGTGAAGAGGCTGAGGGATTGTGGCCAAAGAAAACACAAGCAAAGGCAACTGAAGTGATCAAGGTTAGCAGAGACAAAGAAGTGAAGGGAAAGGAGTCAATGGGGCCTGGACTTTGGCTGCATCCTAGAACACATGGCTGTGGCCCTTGAGGGGTTGAGGGAGGGTCAGGACTGGCTGGTCAAGGCTGTGGAAAGAGTGGTGGCAGCCCAGGAGGCATTGGTCATCCATAATAAGGACACTGCCAACAGTCTCCTAGGGTGTTCACACCACCAAATGGAGCTGAAGGAGTACCTGGAGAATGTGTCCATGGACACCTTCATCATGTCCCAGGAGCAGAAGCAGCAGACAAAGAACCAGGCAAAGCTGCTCATCATCAAGGACCAGCTAGAAGGGGCCAAAGCAAGCAGCCAAAGGAGTCTGGAGGTGGCCAAGGTCAGTCAGCCAGCACCTACCAACAGAAATTGGCAGACAGCCACTCCTGTGCCAAGGACTGATGGCAGGGAGCAATGCACACGATCTCCTTGGCCCAGTCAGCCAGAGCTGATGAGGGAGAACATAGAGGGGCCATTGACAGAAGACAGAGAGTGGCCAATGAGGTTTAACAAAGAGGATGTTAGGATGGAGGAGTGAGGTGAAGGTCCAAGACATCAGCCAAGTGCGGCCAATTTGTATATATAATTTCTTGTTGTTTTGGTTGTATATAAAATTTAGATTGTCATCTTGAAATGAAGTGTGAAAATAAGTAAAGTGAAGTAAATATAAATGAACTATGTAAGAATGAAACAACTGGCTGGCCAAAGACAGCCATTGGCTGTTGTATGTGAAGTTTGAGAATTGTATTAAGATGATACCCAAGGACCAGGTTTGTTAGGGTATCTAGAATGAAAGTCAGAAATGAGTTCTGGGGCATTGCCTAGTTCTATTGCTAGTAGCCAAGATGATTCCTTGTCAGTCCCTTTGTACCTGGCCCATCAGACAAGTTATAGAAGGTTGCATGGCTGGCATTGGTGGTCTATCTTGGTATCTAGAATTTCAGCAATTTTGTATTCAGTTTTGCCCTCAGCTATTACAGGTGGAGGGTGGTCCTGGATGTGATTAGGAATGGTGTTGGGAACTTCTGGTTCTAGTTGGGATACATGAAACACAAGGTGAACAGCTTGCATGGATTCAGGAAGTCGAGGGGTGAAGGAATGGGAACTAGCTTGTGCAATGATTTCAAATGGTCCAAGGTACTTCTCTGAGAATTTCTTAGTTGGCTGAATGGTCTGAATGAACTCAGCTTTTAAGAATACTTTCTTGCCAACTTTGTAGCTGGGTTCCGTGGAACAGTGGGCATTGGCCGGTCCTTGATATTGTTTCTGGGCTGCAGCAATCTGCTGCCATAGTTCCTGATAAAGCTTGTCAAGGTTGATGACAAAGTCACGGGCACAAGTACTAATGAGGTTGCATTCAGGATGGACAGTGATGTTTGGATGATAACCCTTGTTGGTGAAAAATGGGGATATGTCTGTAGTCACACTTGGTGTGTTATTATAGGCAAATTTGACCAAGGGTAGGAGTTTGGCCCAGTTGTCCTGTTGATAACTGCAGTAGGTGCATATGCATTGTTCCAGAGTCTGATTGACTTGTTCAGTCTGTCCATTGCCCTCTAGGTGATAGCCTAAAGTGGAGTGTAGCTCCATGTTCAAAGCTTTGCCTAGAGTACAGAAGAAATGGGAGACAAACTCAGAGCTGCAATCAGATGTGACATGGCTGGGAACACTGTGTTTGGAGAATATGTGCATGACAAAGAGAAGGGTGAGTTGAGCCAAAGTAATAGTAACATTTGTGGGGATGAATGTGCTTTGCTTAGTGAAGCAATCCACAATTACTATTATAGAATCATAGCCAGAGGACTCAGGAAGTTTCTTGATGAAGTCCATGGATATAGAATTCCATGGCTGCTCAGGAATAGGTAGTTGTTTCAAGAGTCCATATGGTCAATGGTGCTTAGACTTAGAGCATTGACACAGGACACAGGAGTTGCAGTAGTCCTTAACCATGGTCCAAAGATTTGGCCATGTATAGGTCTGACAGATGAGGGAAAGGGTTTTGTTTTGGCTGAGGTGGCTGGAAAGGACATGATTGTGCTTATTTTGCAGCATGCAAAGGCATAAGTCATCCATGTCTGGCACATAGATACAGTTATTAAGCTGTACTAGGCTGGCCAAGTCTAGAGACCAACAAGGATCAGAAGGGATAGGGAGATGGGTTGTAGTGATAGGATTGGTGGACTGAGCAATACAAATGTTGTTATGAAGTAATTCAATGTCCATGATAATGGTGCTGCAAAGGACTGGAAAGGCTAGAATAGTGGCTTGTAAGAACAAAGCTATTTGCTCATTAGTGAATACTGGTCAAAAATTATGGGGATTGACCTGAGCATAGTCACTATTCCCCCCTTTAGGGTAGATGTCCCATTGTCTAGTTAAAGAGTCTGGTTTAGTACCCAATTTACCAGGGCAAAAGCAAATGATGAGATTGAACTATGAAAGGAATTCGGACCAACGGGCCTGTCAGTGTGTTAGTACTTTTGTAGTAGAAAAGTATTTGAGATTTTTGTGGTCTGTGACAACATTGATGGGTTTGGCCAACCCTTCAAGGTAATGCTGCCAGACTTTGAAAGCTGCAAAAATAGCTAGTAGTTCCTTGTTGTGTGTGTCATAGTTCAGCTCAGTGTCATATCCCTATATGGCGCAGCACACACCATCTCCAGACTGCTCACAATCAATCCTGACACTCTCCTGACTTCCTGCTCATCTCCGGGTTTACTCAGGTTTACTCCGGTCCATTTCCATTTTTGTACTTACTTTGTTTCAGCCACACACTATACTTTTTGTAGTATATCTCTTTCCATTAACATTCAATTTGTACTCTTTAGCTCTTTGTCATATCCCTATACGGCGCATTGTGTGCCATCTCCAGACTGCTCACAATCAATCCCAACACTCTCCTGACTTCCTGCTCATCTCCAGGTTTACTCAGGTTTACTCTGGTCTATTTCCATTTTTGTACTTACTTTGTTTCAGCCACACACTATACTTTTTGTAGTATATATCTTTCCATTAACATTCAGCTTGTACTCCTTAGCTCTCATCATATGCTCTCTGTCTCTTAACCCACTTACTTCTCCATTGCACTAGTATGATTATAGTGCTCTGCATATTTACTCTGGTTACTTAGTATTTAAGTACTTCAAATGTATCATAGTACTTCAGTTTGTTAATTACTACAAACTTTACCATTGCTAGTTCCTCCTTGCTGGTAAAGCTACTCTGACATTCTCAAAATCCTCTGCTCTCTCAATCTCTCCTCATCATTGTTATTGCTCTCATGCTAAATCTCTGGTTCCTGGAGATTTCACCTGACCAACCTCTGGTCAGGAAGCTGAGTTTGCAATCCATTATCTTTGTTCAACTTTGCTAAATATAATCTGTAAATCGGATGTTAGAAACAAAGGGGGCACAGCACATAAGCTGAAGCCATTGTCCATTCTGATTCTCTCTTCTTTGTAGCGCTAGGACATGTTCCCAGAGATATCACCAGAGTCTCTGGTCACTTTCCTTTGCCCTCCTGAGTTATTACTTGCCTGGAAACTCTAGGTCTTACCCAGAAATGAGTTCTTGACAGTATTAACAAACTCACACCCTTGTTTCTACTCCTTTGTCTATGTCATTTAGTTGCACTCCTTGCAACACAAATCCTCCAACAATACCACCTTGCAATACTCAGACTGCAAGACAGGCAGGAACAGTTTCTGGCCTGATCTCAACCCCTCATGCTATTTCTGTTGCACCACCTTGAAGAGGTCATGTTTCTATCAATTTAGATCCTCAGAATATATCCTACTTTGGTCCTACAACCCCTACTTGTTCTAACACCTTGGGCATGTCTCAAACTCTCGAGACACCCCAGGCTACATTAGCTCAGCATGAAAGTGCTTCACAGTATGGTGGGGACCCTTCTAGGTCTCCAACTTATTCGCTTTTTGAAAACCCACATACTTGTGGTAATACTCCTGCGTCACTCCATCCAGGTGGTGGCCCCTTCTGAGCCGGGAAGCCCAGCTCTGGGAGGCCCAGGTGGTCCACCTGGTAGCCCTGGTGAGTTACCTCCTGCCAGCCCTCCCCAAGGAGGCGGAGGTCCCCCCAGAGGTCCTGGCAGTGGTGGAGGCGGTGGAGGCGGTGGTGGTCTGGGTGGTAACCCAGGCCTGCAACCTGGTTCTCCTCCACCAGTCCCTGGACAGTTTCCAATTGGACCAGATGTTTTGAGAGTCTTCCAAGACCTTGGAATGATTATTACTACTGTCGCTGCAAATCAACAGCAGCACTCCAGTTCTACTAGAACTAAAGTCAAGGAACCTGATGCTTTTGACAGTTCCAGTCCAGACAAATTA
>JASFDD010000598.1:0-12442 GCA_036937055.1 Nidula microcarpa | reverse complement strand
CACCACTATTCGCCCATCACGCCCCACCACCCTTCCGCCGGCATCGTTCTCTTCCCTGTCTTGCTAGGCGGGGGAATACCACTCCGAGCCGACCGGTGCTTCGGGGGTGTCCTCGTCTAGTTGGGGTGGGTTGCTCCTTGGTAAAGTGCCATGCCCTCTAGAGCAGGTCCACTTCCTTCCTCATCAGGCTCCTACCCCCTGCGCCATACGGTACACTGAACCAGGCTGAGAAGCTGACCGCCGCTAGCTCGAGCACCTGGGGCTGCACATAGGCGCGGAGGACAGATTCGATGGGATATACAGGAGGGAGAGGGCATGGTGCACGTGTGAGGCTGGGGTGGGGAAGGGGCAGCAGGTCACATTCGAGGACGATAAAGGGCGGTACGGATATGGACAGGGAGATGGGGAGATTGGGAGGGCGAGTCGCGGTTACGCTTTCGGTGGTAGAGAGAATTTTAGGCTTGCTCGTCGTACTGTGTCTATTTACTCAAGAATATGGGACTGCATCGGAGGACAGTAACTATATATATATATATATTTAATAACCAGAGAAATATACGAGAAATAGGAACAAAAATGCATATCTAAGTACTCACCATCCCCTTGAACGCCCCGATATTCCGTTCACGAGTCCGCTACATGAAGGGAGAAGGGGCATAGAGTTTTGTGGTGGAAAGAGAGAGCTACCCAGTTGTCGTGAGATGAACGGTGTCGAGGGTGGGTCATGGTGTCGAGGATGAGGTCCAGGTGAGCTGAATCGAGCGGCTAGCACCCGCTATCCCCCACCCTGGAACCAATCGTTGGCCCATCTGATATGCGAGGACCTGCCCGTTATTGTCCTCGTACTCGACGGTGGTACTCCCGCGAACCGCCTGGAAATCGGGGAGATCGATTGAGTGGTGTCTTTTCCGAGTACCCATGCTTTCGTCACAGGTCCCCAAGGTTGGTTTTCTTGGGTACTGCTGCGTTTATCTGCACGTATAAGTTGCGAGGTCTGCGAGGAAAATGAATTAGGATTTCAACAGGGCGTACCAGTGATAGGGCCTGTACTCACAATCGAATGCTCTCATCACCCAAAGGCTGCCCCCTGCGCCATCTTTCCTTCTTCCACCAGCCGATTGGCACCTTGTTCGAGAAAAAGAGGAGCAGCATGTGCTCGATCTCGTTATTGAGGGCAGGGCGGGACTGGTCAGCATGGAGATCTAGTGTTCTTTCGGCGCTGGAAGCCGGGGGATGGACGAGGTCGAGGTAAGGAGCGATCGCGCCGTGGGGCAAGAGTAGGCGCTGGTGCCGTCGTCGTTGCCGCATGAGCAGGTGCCCGTGTGGCAGTTGACGGTGTTCCCGCGTCGCCTTTGACGAAGCAGCACCTAAGAATAAAGAATACATCTTGTCAGCATAGGGGGCGACCAAATTGGGGTGTACTTACCTAGTAATGCTCTATCGCCCGGGCATCCCGCCTCATCATTGCTATTTGCTTCATGCTTCTTGCGTTGTCCGTTGTCGTGGGGGCGCTTGAGCAGGCGCGCCTGCGCCTGTGCCTGTCATGGTCATTGCGTGAGGACGAGACCGAAGGGGCGCTGTAAGAAGGGTGCATTTGGTCAGTGGGAACGGTAGCGGAAAGAAGCGGCTTGTACCGCGAAGTTTGGGCCGACAGAGCTACTACCGTCCTTGTCGCGGTGCCCTGCTACTCTGTCACGCCCCTTCGTCGTCCTCGCACATACACCTTCGATACCGGAGCGGTTATTGTGCCAGCTCGCGGCGGCGGCGGGAGCGGCTGGTTAAGCTGTGAATTGCTTGCGTTCGGTTTGGCGGGAGCATGGTTGAGCGGGGTCGGCGGTGTTATCGAACACGGCGTTGATGTTGCAGGAGCGAAGCTCTGGTCTTGAAACCGCACGGCGGGGGCCTCGTCATGTTCGTCGTCGTCCCTCTTAGCCTAGTTCATGGTCGTCGCGCTCTCAATGCACGTCGTTTGAAGAGGGTGCGATAACCGCGATGATGTAGTTATCGTGTTCGCGTGTACATGGTGGTCATAATGCGGCATCTAGGAGCTCGGGGATTATGCTGGTCAGCGAGCGAAAGTAAACGAAGCAAGGATACGTACCTTCTACGTTCCTCCCTGCCTGGAACATCCTCGCCTTCTCTAGGTCTCCTGCTCCATCGTCGATGGTCGTCTCACATCCCATCGGCGGTGAGTAGGGCTTCGCAGAGCAAATCGCGCATGTCAATATAAGCAGCGGTGGAAGCGAAGGCGCGAGCAGAGGGTGTTGGTGTTCACGCGGATGGGGGTGTCTCGGAACCATAGGTCTCGATCGGGGTGCGCCTTTATTCACACAGGCTGTTATTTGGGTTTATGGAGTCGAATGGGGGCACATACCTTGTGTTTTCTCACCTGAAATGCTCCGCCATTGACCCACGGGAACTCAGGTTGCTCGGATATCTACCCATATCGTGTTTGCGCGGAGAGCGCGGAGTGGCGTTGAACTTAAGGATAGATATGGGCAGACAAGGGTATGAGAACGCATTAGCGCAGAGGGGAGGCGGAGTGCGCTCAGCAAAGGCCGGCGCGAATGGCTAAGAGGGACGGGAGGAGCAGCGACGAGGGAGGGATCAAGGCGGAGGGAGGGGCTGGCACAAATGCACTGCCACTGTAGCGCTTGTCGGCATTAGCGGAGATAAGAATGTTTGATGAAAATAGAAGCCGAGCGAGAACGCACATCTGAGGAGAAGACAACGGGTCAGGGGAGCTTTGGTTGCTGACGAGAGCCGCCCAACATTAAAGCACTTACAACTACACCTTCCGAAATTCCATTCGCAGAATTCTTCGACGTTTGTGAGATCTAGAATTCAATGGCAGAGGCGATTAGGGCTGCACGCCGTACCGTATACGGCTACGGCCATACAAATACGGCCATGACACGGCTACGGGGCCACCGTAGCCGTCACCGTATAGTGGTCTTCGAGGCTTCGACAGTACGGAACGGCCATAGGTATAGCCGTTGACGGTATAATACGGGTGTATGGAACATAATACATTTTAATTGGATAGTAAATATAGAAATATTTTTTGAGTTTGTCGACTACCTTCTGCTCCTTCTGTTTATATCACGCAGTGAAGTCAACAATTTGTAATGAGCTGGAATTTGAAGTAGTGGTACTGTGGGTTGATTCTTGCTGATCTGTAGGCTCGACAGCATTTGCATAATGATCATGGTAGTAATCGTGCAATTGCTTCTTTGCAGAATTGAGATAGTCGAGTAGTTCTTTATCATTGGCATAATCTTCCTTAACACCTGCATAGGATATGCAGGGATCGAGAACTAGAAAGGCATTAGCATAAAATATAAATTTAATAATAAATTACTTATGAGCTGCCTAGATAGAAAACAGGGACTGATCATAGCAATGATATTAGTCACTTAATTTATTATAAGCATTAAGGAGTCCGGCTTTGATTTCTGGCGAGATGGTGTCAGGAAGTAACCGAAGAATGGATTGTGTATGCTCCTGCAACCCTCAAAAAATAGCATGAGTGGAGGAGAGTATTGGTTCCTTGGTGGTAAACATCTGTGTTGTTGCAGATCAGAATGCCATAAATAAATGACAAAATGACGAAGCAAATGAGACGCCACCTGATTCAACAGGCTCGCGTCGCATAAATCGACGTGTCTTTAGATTAATTGACCAACATATGAGCAAGCGGGCATTTGCTGAGTGATATGATATACCACTAAGCGAGAGACATGTCGGGATGTGGAGACACTGACGTGCTCTAGGCAATGAGTAGTAAACGTTGTTGACATGCTGGTGAGCACTGCTGACAGAAAGGGAACTAATCATAAATAAATCAAATATTAGTACAGAGAGCCGTACATGCCGTATTCTACCGTAGACGGCTGTATTTCGACGGCGCAATACGGTGAACGCCGTTCCGTATGCCGTTCCGTACCTAATATTTACTATGCCTGACGGGACGGCTACGGGTGCCATACTACGGTGACCGTATAACCGTGATACGGTGACGGTGTGCAGCCCTAGATGCGATGGCCTAGAAAGAATAAATCCCAGTAACTGTTTGTAGAAGCTGAAAACCGCCTAGGAAAGAATCCATTTTTCGCAATCAGCATTGTAATGAGGCAGATAGGTGAGACCTATCGATAAGATGATGACTCGATGATTAATTCTGAATCGACAACGCGTAGCATTATTAAAGTAGATGAAGAAGTACCCGATGATCGCGGATGCAATGATATAAATGATTGAAAAAAAAGAAACAGAGTGTTTCTATCCCCAGTCTCGGAAGATTATTGCTCCTCCGGCCGATGAACGTCGGCGACAAGCGTCGGGGTGGCTCTGCTACTTCGACGAATCATATGCATGCACAGAGGGATATTAAAAGGCACGAAGAAGATACACCCAAGGTTTGGTGCCTGCGAGAAACAACCTTCGGCTGAAGAAATCCAGGCGTATTATCTAGCATCTGATCGTTGAATTAGAACGACATAACTTTACACGCTGCAAATGAAACACAAGCGTCTACTTGCTGGCTAGTCGTAAAAAGGGACTCAGCGATAAAATTGAAATTTGATGACTCCAGATAGTATTAACGAGCGTCTATGCCGTCATGAACGTCGTCGAATACAGACTTCCAGCAAGGTGAAAGTAAGCGCTCATATCAAAAGACAATAAAGTCCCTTAGCATAATAAGTAAATTCGAAAATTCGTAGGGTGACCCGCTATTAACATTCCCATGCTTACGTTATGCGCGTAATGATGTATATTTACACTTGTTTGTTTTCATTGTTCACATTCGCCTACGGCGTGTGCCCTTCTCTTTCTTTCAACGTTCAACGTTCAACTCCTACTACTATTCAGCTTTCAGGACGATGGCGCTACTTCTTCAGCAACCCCAGGACCCGCGCGTCAACATTCCTGCCATTCATAATCCCCCTACTTATTCCGATCTAGCTGTAATCGACACGTTCCAACGAGAGGTTCTTTATAGTTACGGTCAGCTCTCTTTTCTGATGAGTCTCAGCGATTTGCTTGCACAGACTCAACATAGAAGCTTTACAGGGACCAGCAACACTAACGCCCAGCACTGTACTGCCGACGATGTTGGTCGTGCTATGGCTGCCAAACATCTTCTAGGACGTGAAGTGGTTGATTCTGTGCTTCCGAATGCTGGTTCGTAGTCTTATTCGGAGATGACCCTTTGCTTACTATACATCATGAATAGCTGCACCAGCATGGTTTGGCCCAGCTGTAGCAGCAGCAATGGGCCCCGCTCTGGCAGCGGCAGTGGGCCCTGCTCTGGCAGCGGCAGTGGGCCCCGCTGTGGCAGCGGCGGTGGCACCCGCTGTAGACGCTGCGCTTGTTCCAGTCATACAACAAATCCAAAATATGGAAGCAGAGCTCCGAGCAGAGTTCCGAACAGGGTTCCGACGTCTGGAAGCAGGACTTGCAAAGGTGTGTTTTCCTTTCCATTTTGTTTTCCTGTTTGTAATATGCTTTGAAGGCCATTAACTCCTCGAGAGGAACCGGAAGTATCAAACCATATGCTGTGGTGCCGTTCAGAAATGGGGATGATCCCACTGAGGTTTGCGACCACATCCATATTTTATTTTATTTGGATTGGGACTGACAATGTGCCTCTGCACACAGCTTGGACTGCCCATGCTAGATACCCTTGCTGCAATTAACCAGCTCAATAACCATCAGCTATTCCAGTATGCTAATGGATACCTTGCAGTAATCCCTCACAATCCGAATGAACGACGACGGCGCATATGTGATGCAGTGGGGGTACTTCCAGCGCCAGGGGTTTAATTGAAGATGTCAGGTTTACATTGACCCAGAAGTCTGATAGCAGTACTTTTATGCCCAGATGTCTCTCTGCTCTTGTGTTTTTGTTGTTTTTTGGTGTGTATGTACAATACCCTTAGCTGTACAAATAAATTCTCATTGTAACATTGATTGTATCCACTCAACATGAAGATTAGTTGTGATGACTATTGTAAGCATACACATATGACTGGCACTAGTTGTATAGCACTGGTCATATGATACATGTACTAGCTTCACAATTTGAGTCTATGCATTAGAGATCACATGTTAATCCATATGAGAAAGCTGTCACAAATTGAGTTAGCTTCAATTAAATATCAACAACGTATAGTTTAGACATTGAAAAGTTTTGGGGGAAGAATACCATAGGGGATCTCAACGCAAAATACAAAACCTGGATCTGTGGGGGAGACTAATGAACTGAGACTGGGTGGGCGGGCCAGTTGCAGTTCAGAAAGGTGCAAAGACCACAGATCTCGTTCAGTGTGCGTCAAGTAAATATTCATGTGTGATCAAACTCAGAGAAGTACCACGACGAATTAACAGATCCTGTGATCGATGCACTGATGCAAAAAGGGAGTGGTGGGTGTGACAAAGAAAGGAAAAGCTTGTGCAGCGAGCTGTCTTTGTTCTGAGGATCCCGCTGACTCATCCCTAGTCACGATTTTGTCGGGGAGCGTGTCTCGGTTCTGATAAGCATACAGACCATGCAATTTGCCACCTGTAGACCAAAGAGTAGAGATTGGAATGTTTCCGACAATATCTGAAGCTTTCTACAGTACGAAAAATCAAGCATCGATGTGGGAGGAGGAGAGCTCAAAGAAAACTTGAGTGACAGGTCAGTGTAGCCTGAGTGTCGCGGCCGGCGGCGAGCCCACGCTGGTAATTTCCGACACTGCCTCGATTTGGTAGTTACAGTACCACTAAATTAAGTTCGGCCTTGGCCGCTTGGCGCTTCCTTC
The DNA here is from genome assembly GCA_036937055.1 of Nidula microcarpa. Classification (NCBI taxonomy): domain Eukaryota; kingdom Fungi; phylum Basidiomycota; class Agaricomycetes; order Agaricales; family Nidulariaceae; genus Nidula; species Nidula microcarpa. Next base: position 5,636 of record JASFDD010000598.1, on the reverse strand, counting down.
AAGCTCAAGTTTGCCCTCTCCTCCTCAACTTGAGCCATCCCTTCGAGCTTTTCTATTCTATCGTTCAACTGTTTCTAACCATGCTGCTGGAATCTACTTGGAGTGGCTCAGTACTTGCTATGCTCCCATGATATTCAGATACAGGTCATCCAACCACCAACATCCAACTCAACGCAGCGCCTTCCAACGTCCGGTCTATCATCAATGTCGTTGCTTTCGCACTACGGACCCATCATTCTCTACCAACTTGACAGAATCGAAAGGCTGCCTCCGACCCCCCAACTTGCAACATGTCCCCAGCGTTGTTGAGCTGGCAGCGTTAAAACACCGTGCAACCAGCGAACTTGCTGAGTCACGAGTGATCCATGGTTCTAACCACTACCTGTCCGTACTCAGCGATTAGAGTCCATGTACGTCCCATGTCTCATCTTCTGTTGGGTCTTGCCCAGGTTATTGACTTCTTGTAGATACTGCACGTTCATAAAAAATGCATCAGACGGCATACGCGCAAAATCGCTCCTTTTGTTTTCCGACGTGGATCTCTCCGCGGTTACCGTCATCTTGCACCAGGAGCCATTGCCTGATACCCTTTTGGACTCAGGTTACGACTTCGTGAGTTCAGTTCCTATCCTACCGACCAATACTGAATTCGCTTTGGACGCTCATTGCAGATCTAGCAGGGAGCCTTAGTCCATGGTTCCCTAAGCTGATCAAACAGTGCGGTTTTGTTCACTGTCGCTTGTTATCTTCATCGATACCACCCGTCGCCCACGTCCGGGCCCGTCACAGTCACTTCGTTTCCTCTCGCCCGGCTTATCGGGCTTTCTCGACGCTATTTTCGCCTTGTGCAAATGGAAACACACCCCGTGCCCTACCGTGGCAGAAACCCGCACAACTCCTTCTCCCTCAGTGACTAGGACAGTTGGAACGATACTAGGACAGTGAAAGCCAGATCTATACTATGCAGGGGGCTGCATTCCTTCATGGCAGCTCTTGCATTCGCTCTGGGTATCGATGGTGATCTGCTTTCGATCCGCCCCTTCGCCCGAGCAGACATCTATTCAAACTTCCAGTTCGAGTATGAGCCACAGACCTCAGAGTCTGAACACCGGATCGAGCCCGCGCGGCTTTCTCTTTGTGGCCACCTTCATCTAACGCTACCGACATGCGCGGTACTGGACGGGTGTATCGTTCTCGATTCTCATGGAGCGAGTCCAGCCCTGCCGCACTACGCACCCCTTCATCGTATCCTCTACTCTATCCGCGACCTTAAAAGATACTCGCCGCTGATTCCTACCAGTCATTTAAAAGTTCAGAAGTCCCCAGCTGCGATAAGTCTCCCCTCCTTGTCAGCTTCTCTTTCTTGGAAGTATATTCCCCGTTTGCAAGACAAGGCCCCTGCTTGTTGCGTCCACCGATGTGTACGAGCGCCGGTGCCGGTTCTATTTCACCTCGACTCCTGCTAGGTCACGCTAGTTCATTCGTTCAGAAGAGCTTCCTTTGTGCAAGCGGGTATCAGTGGTCATCCAAGCGAGGGTCTGTCATTCAGGCGAGGACATATCGTGTTGTCCACCAGTCGTCGTTGCAGCAATGAACCTTTTGTTCATGTCAGCTCAAGTCGTTGCGAAGAGCATGCAAGCTCAAGGCGTTCGAGTAAGCAGCGCATATATGTTCAGGAGCGGCAGCTGGTCTGGCGAGCTCCAGCTGAGGGGTGCTTTCGTGGTGCAGCAAGCTCCGGTCATGCTGGCGAGCTCCGATCGCTCTGGGGAAACTCCATCGCGCCAGCAAGAGCCAGTCGTGCCGGTTAGCTGGCCGTCAACGCGAGCACAAACCCTAGTCGGATACTAGGTGTCCTTGCTAGCCGCATTCATTCAAGCAAGCAGCCCTCCAGAGAGTCGCTCCAGTCCTTCTAGCGAGAGCGAGAGCACACTTCCGAATACATCATTATCGCTGTCTCCTCTGGCGAGTTCTGCTCTTCGTCACTGTCCAGGTCGCTCCCACCCACAGCATCCTGACCCCGGCTATTCAAATACGCCGACTTCTCGTTACGGATACCAGTACCCCACGCCTCGCAATCTCTCATGACCATAGGCACTACGCAGCCATGGATTCTCGGGATGCATTGCTGGCGCTACTCGTCCGCGACTTGTCACCCATGCTTTCATCATCGTTACTTCCGGCGAGCTCAGCTTCTTGTCGCGGTCCAAGTCGCTCCTTCTGACAGCACCCCAAGTACCCTGTCTTCTCCTTGCGGCTACTGGCGCCCCACGCATGATTTTCTGGGGTGTTGCAGGCAAACTTGCTCTGAGGTGCAATGCCCTCGTCCGGAGCACAGTGTGATTCGTCCACGCGCTGCGATTTCGCGACTGGTCGCTCATGCTTTCACTGTTTGCCTTTCGAAATCACGCTCTTTGTCGTCCAGTGCCCCGGACATCGACAATGCTTCCTCAACAGACTGTAGGGCTGGGTTGGCTAAAGGCTGCAGCTGTTCGTTGTGCTCGAGGAACTAGGTCCGGTCTCGGGATCTTCAGGCCACTCCCAGGTCCGAGTGGTTCTGTGGCGGCAGAGGTCATCTCTGGTTCCAGCTCCGTCGGGAGCACATCGAGAATTTCGATTTGGACAGTCTCCTCCCGCGCCGATGCTTACTCCAGTAGCGATTCTAGCTCAAAATCCGATTCTAAAACGAGTGACAGGCCCGGGGGCTTGAACTCCAAGCTGACGAAGACGCTTTCGGATTCGTGGACCCTAGGGCCCGGGGCAAGAATGGGGTCTGGGTCTGGGTTGGCGTCGGAGCGGTCTTCTGGACGGGGTCCTCGACGCACTTTGTTCGCCAGCCGCCGGTACGCTTCGACCTCCTATATTTAAGGCAAAGCAAGTCAAACAGTTGATAGGACAGGAACGGAGACGGCGCGTTCTCACCTCTAGGAAGGACTTCTCGACCGAGTCATGGACATACGGCACCTTTTTGGGCAGAGACTCCTTGGACTTGAAGGAGAACTTCAACTTGGATAATCTGTTTCAGATTGCAATATTGGTGAAAAGTCCGAGGAGAAAGAAAAATCAAAAAGGAACTCAACCCCGTGCTTTTCTCTGCGAAAGAGGAGGAGGCGGTGGCGGCGTGTCCAGCTCAACCACTTCATACCCCAACGCATCCCCATCCAGCGCCGCCCCTTCAGCTGATACCTGCCAATAAAAATACACCGCTCGTCGTCCTTTTCTGTCCCAGCCGCTGGCCGCTTCCTCTGAGGCAGGCAGCGCTGCGTTTTGATCCTGGTACCCCCGATGTACACCCCGGTGCCCTCGCCACACTGCGCCCATTCCAGCCGATGCAGCCGCACAGGCTGCCCCAGGCTGATGTTCCGGTACACCCCTATCGCCCATTCTGCCGCGCGCGCGCAATGCGGAACGATCACAAGTTTGTGGGGTCCGCTTTCAGGGCACTGCGCCCGAGCGAAGTGGAGCCAGGCGTGGTGGTGCGTTTCCAGGTGAGACTTGAGCATGCTGCTGCTGAAGCGCGGGTGTTCTTGGATGAGGGGCTGCGGGAGGACGAGTACCGCCCTGGCGCCGGAGGGGTGCGTGAAGATGAAGGGGACGGACCAGGCCTCGTTCCAGAGGGTGGTTGAACTGCATGGATGTGCGAGAGAGTCAGGATGAGCCGCAGGAAATAGGGAGCAGGATGTACTTGAACTTTATGGCTATTTTCCGGCCCAGCGAGTGGGAGATGGGATACGAGAGGGCCCTCTTTCCGGAATGGAATGCGCCCCCCAACTTCAGGTTCTTCCGTACTGCCTCGGTGTAGGTATGGGCGTTGGCATCGAGGTCGAGGCTGAGCTCAAGGAGCGCGTAACCGTCCGGTATCGCGTCCCCGGGCCAGCGCACTTGGCCCCGGTCTGTGACCGTATCGTTTTCGATTAATCAGAAGGGCGCGTGAATAGAAATTAACGATTGATTAATCTACCTAATAGTATGCTCCCCTGCATCTCAAGTCAGCCTCCCATGCTGATGCCTTTCTTCTCTGCACCTCTCTGCCTTGCCTTGCCTGCAGAGGTGGGGAATGCCCTGTACCCCTTGATCACCCTCCACCTTTTTTCAGGCCAAGGCATCAAGGTGCTGGTGAGTGATGGCCACAACTCTCAACACCTGCAACAGCCATGATGAGGAGGGCCACATAGGCTATCTGACCCCACAAAACAAACATTCAAGCCTCCATCACAAGCCCCCAGCAAGATGGTGAACATCCCTTCCCTTTCTCTCCTTCCTCTTTCAGAAGCCCCATCCATTGTTGAGGTATGCGAGAGCGAGAACCGAAATGGGCTAGGAATCGACGGTCAAAGTTGAAGATATATATGAGGTATGTACGTAGGGAATATCTCACCTAGGAATCGACGGTCAAAGTTGGAAGAACTTTGACAGTCGTCCCAGGATTACTTTTACGCTGATTATGTAATGTAATGTAATGTACTCCTGTAGTGACTATGCCGTATACGACAACACTCCCCCTCGACATGTCACGTATATGAAAGTCCGAGTAATCCTAGCATAACCAAAAGCTTTTGTCGCCCTAGGCCCTTCGTTAGTGCGTCTGCTGGCATCTGTTCCGTGGGTATATGCTCGACTCGAATGGATCCTTTCTCCACCTTGTCTCGAAGCCAGTAAAACCGAAGATCAAGATGTTTGACACGACCATGGTGATCAGGATTGCGGGCTACAGAGAGAGCGGATTGATTGTCGATGTACAATGTTGATGGTGAGTCGAATGTGTATCCGAACTCCACAAATAAGTGACGAAGCCATAGGATCTCTTGAGCGGCAGACACAGCAGATACATATTCAGCTTCTGTAGTCGATAATGTTACGAATGGTTGCAAGCGGCTCATCCAGCTGATTGCACCTGTGCCCATCTTAATCACAAAACCAGAGGTCGATCGCCCATTGTCCGGATTTCCACCATGGTCAGCATCGCTGTAGGAGGTGAAGAGCTCATTGGACAAGGGGTTGGGTGCGTAGCGGAGCACATAGTCCAATGACCCTTTGAGGTAGCGAAGGAGCCTCTTGAGTGCTGCCCAGTGGACTCTCCCAGGATTTTTGCTGAAACGCGAAAGCACACTGACAGCATATGCAATGTCTGGTCGTGTTGCTATGGCTAGATATGCCACTGCCCCGAGAATGTTGATATATGGCACGGTCTTCATCTCGTTCACCTCTTCGGGGGTAGATGGGGACATAGATGAGGATAAGGTGACATTTGGGTCAAGAGGTGTGGTGACAGGGTTGCAATCAGACAGGCTTGCATGTTCGAGGATGTCGAGAGTGTATTGGCATTGGGATAATGTGAGTGAACGTTCTGTGCGATTATGGTCAATTTTAACACCGAGTAGATAGCTTGTCTCCCCAAGATCGCGAAGTTTGAAGTGACCCTCTAGTTCTTTTATGACGCTGCGAATAGCAGCCTGGTCCTTAGCAGCGATAGTCATGTCGTCAACAAAAACAGGTACGATTATGCGACTGTCATCAGAAGTGCGCCCATATACCCATACACTATGTTCGCAACAGACACGGGCAAAACCCATGCTGACTAGAACGCTATGGAGCTTCTTATGCCATTCACGTCCTGCTTGCTTTAGGCCATAAAGGGA
>JASFDD010000597.1:0-12475 GCA_036937055.1 Nidula microcarpa | reverse complement strand
ACATATATTTAGATTCTTGGAGTTCGAAAATTACTTGAACGGTGACAGAAATGCATTTAGTATTATACTTACAGTGCCCTTGCTTATAAATGAAACAATGCAGTTAAGTAAATAAAATTACACTGAGTTTCTACTATTTAGTGACATTATTGCTAAGAGAGGAATCTTGCACGCTGATGCACGTTGATGCACGCTGATGCACGCTGATGCACGCCGGTGGCACGCCTTGGCACGCCGATTTTCTTATGCCCACAAAATCTGCATCGATTCTTGGAGCGTCGGGAAAATAACTGAATCGTTACACTACGATCTCGATAACTGGGTTGGTGCGCGATGATCTGCATGTTGGGCTGAGCGCTTTATCTATGGGACAACGATACACGAAAATACCTTGCTGGCTTGTAGCTAGTGATGTGCCGGCTTGGGCCCACAGCCTGAAGCCGGCCGTTCCGGGCCATCGGTAGCCTAAGCCGTCAAAAGCCGTATGCCAGGCCTATGACGGCCTACGGCTAAGGCTTCATATTTTGAAAGCCGTAGGCCGCGGCCAAGGCCGACGGCTTTGGGTAGCTGAAATCAGCAGTGTAGTACAATAATTTTCAACCTTCAGTGTCAGTGAGAAATCAACACAAAATATAAAGTTCCTCCCTATGTCAACTTGTTGAGGCTCTCCAAAGCCTGAAACTTCTATACCGAAATGACTCAATCTTTCGAAAGGTCATTACAGCAGTCGAGAGGCTTGAAAAGGACCCCTTGCTTGATGAAAGAAGCATCGACGAGGTGGATGTTGGTGAGGGGATCAATTGATTATCGATAATGATGATGATGATGATGATGACACAGGAGAACTGTAACTGGTTTGTTTCGAGCAAAGAATATAATATTAGCTTGAGTCCGATGAGATTACATCGTGAATTAACAAGTAGATGTGCTCTTTGGGGTCCAGCGAGAGACAGAGGGATAACTAGTAGAGCTGTTTTCGAAAACGGCTCGGTTAGCAGTCGCATGACCATTTTCACACTGGCCGCCAGGCTTCAACTTTAGGAGGCCCAAGCCGCGGCTTTCAGGCCGAGCCGAGCCGGCACATCACTACTTGTAGCAGCTGAAGCGTTGATGACAGGGTCTGTGAATTGAGCCCCCCACGATACGATAGCCTGTTGAACCGAAAATATTTCTCCACTCCGATTCTCTTGACCAGAGGCAGAAGGCTGGGGGAATTCGACCACCTATGAGACCTGTAAACCGTCTTCTTTTCCCACTTTTTTAGGTCCACGAAAAATCCCTTTGAGGGCTCTTTGGGGGTCTGCAATTGTCCGCCAGTTGTGTCGGTGAGAGCAAGAGATAACAAGGTCTGGGCTTGCTGACAGAATGAGGCCGTTTGTAGCGCCGTATCGCCGCTGACCACAGCCTCCACGTAAATCAAGGCCAAGAACTAACAGGTACTATTCATAGAAGATGTGGCATGGGAACAGGTCGACATGGAGGAGGCGCCTGCTCGGTGTACTGGGTGTCTCTAACATTCCAGCCACCCGCTTTCTGCACCCCATTTCCCCAGTTGTTTCTCTCTCCATGTCGTCTCGAGAATCAGTACGTTCACCGACTTCTCGGATGCTACTCCAGAATTAATGTCTATGTTGCACAGAATGCGCCCGATCTTGTGCGCATATCTAACTACTAGATGCTCTCTGCTAACATGACTCATACAAGGCAATTGAAGAGCAAGAGCTAGAAGATTCCCAGTTACGTGAGCTCGCCGACTCTATCATCTTGGAATGCAGGCAGAGCCGCCCAAGCTCGACGCTCGAGACCGCTATCTTTCTCCTCCGTCAAGTTCTCGATCAGCAATCTCCACCACATCCTCTACGATCTGGTGCTCTTCGCCACCTCTCCATAGCCTTATTGACAAGGTTCCATCAGTGGGGCTGGAAAGTGGATAACGATGAAGCCTTGACGCTCATCCTGGACGCAGAGCGGGAGACCCTTGAAGGTGGTGTATGTTGACATTTGCGATGAGTGGTTGTTCTATCACTAAGAGGAGCTCCACAGAATAATAATGCTACTACGCAAATTGGAACTTTCGACAATGAAGAGCAGGCCAAAATGATACAGCTCTCCATTATTTCTTTGAATGAATTCCGCCAGTCAGTCGTGAGCTCCAGCATCAACACAGCCATTCATTTGTATAATGGTTTGCTCCTCTCACAATCTCCCACCAATCCGAACAGAGCCCTTACACTTTTCAATCTATCGGATGCCCTCGTCATGCGATTCCACTTGGCAGGGCAGATCACAGACCTTGACGAGGGTATCTTACGATTGCGAGAAGCTATGCATCTCCAATTGCCTCCCGATCAGCGACTACTCTGCATAATGTCTCTTTCCGCCGCCCTATGCATGAGATTCAGTAGGAGCGGTCTGCCTCAAGATATCCGGGAAGCAGCTTCACTGTGGCTGGAAGCAAGTGAAGAGGATAAGGAGGCTAGGGAATCACTCAGTCGCGGGACTGATATGTTAGACATATTCAGTCGGTCGGGTGCAGTATCAGATCTAGACACATCGGTGGCGTTTTTATATACTTCACTCCGGCTGCGGCCAGCACCTCACCCTAATCGATCTCATTCACTTTACAGCCTCGTAAAAGCGCTTTCGACGCGATTTCAGCTGAAGGGTCAGCTTGCGGACTTGGAGGAATCCATTACTTTGAGCCGACAAGAATTGGTTCTGTTACCTGCACCTCACCCGCATAGATCTGATTCGCTCAATAACCTCGCAAATGCGCTTACAACACGATTTTGGCAGATGGGTGAGCTCGCAGACTTGGAGGAATCCATTGCTTTTCACAGAGAAGCATCGGTCTTGAGACCTGCACCTCACCCTAATCGATCTGGTTCACTCAACAACCTTGCAAATGTGCTTTTGACACGATTTCAGCAGAAGCGTGAGCTCACAGACTTGGAAGAATCCATTGCTCTTCATCGAGAAACATTGGTCCTGTTACCTGCAATTCACCCTAATCGATCTGGTCCACTTAACAACCTTGCTTCTGCGCTTTTGACGCGATTTCGGCAGACGGGTGAGCTCGCAGACTTAGAGGAATCCATTACTTTGAGCCGAAGAGCTTTGGTGCTGAGACCTGCACCTCACCCTGATCGATTTAGTTCACTCAACAACCTCACAAATGCACTTTCGACGCGCTTTTCGCAGAAGGGTCAGCTCACAGACCTAGAGGAATCCATTGCTTTGAGCCGAGAAGTATTGGTCCTATTCCATACACCTCACCCTATGCGATCTGGTTCACTCAACAGCCTCGCTCATGCGCTTTGGACTAGATTTCAGCACAAGGGTGAGCTCGAAGACTTGGAGGAATCTATTGCTTTTCACAGAGAAGCATTGGTCCTGAGACCTGCACCTCTCCCTGATCGATCTGATTCACTCAACAACCTTGCAAATGTGCTTTTGACACGATTTCAACAGAAGGGTGAGCTCGCAGACTTGGAGGAATCCATTGCTTTTCACAAAGAAGCATTGGTTCTGTTACCTGCACCTCACCCTAATCGATCTGGTTCACTCAACAACCTTGCTTCTGCACTTTCGACACGATTTGGGCAGAAGGGTGAGCTTGCAGACTTGGAGGAATCCATTGCTTTGAGCCGAAGAGCTTTGGTCTTATTACCTGCACCTCGCCCTGATCGATTTCGTTCACTCAACAACCTCGCAAATGCACTTTCGACACGATTTCAGCAGAAATGTCAGCTCACAGACTTGGAGGAATCCATTTCTTTTCACCGAGAAGCATTTGCCCTGTTCCCTACATCTCATTCTAATCGGTCTGGTTCACTCAATAACCTCGCAAATGCGCTTTTGATTCGATTTGAGCGGAAGGGTGAGCTCGCAGACTTGGAGGAATCCATTGCATTTCACCGAGAAGCATCGGTCCTGTTCCATGCACCTGACCCTATGCAATCTGGTTCACTTGACAACCTTGCAAATGCTCTTTTGACTCGATATAAGCACAAGGGTCAGCTTACAGATTTGGAGGAATCCATTGCTTTTTACCAAAAAGCATTAACCCTGAGACCTGCACCTCACCCTGATCGATCTGATTCACTCAACAACCTTGCTTCTGCACTTTCGACGCGATTTCAGCAGAAGGGTGAGCTTGCAGACTTGGAGGAATCCATTGCTTTTCACAGAGAAGCATTGGTCCTGTTACCTGTACCTCACCCTAATCGATCTGATTTACTGAACAACCTCGCTTCTGCACTTTCGAGGCTATTTCAGCGGAAGGGCGGGCTTGCAAACTTGGTGGAATCCATTGCTTTTCACCGAGAAGCATTGATCCTGACACCTACACCTCACCCTGATCGATCTTGTTCACTCAATAACCTCGCTTCTGCGCTTATTACACGATTTTGGCAGGAGGGTGAGCTTGCAGACTTGGAGGAATCGATCACTTTGAATCTAGAAGCATTGATCCTGTTGCCTGCACTCCATCCTCATCGATCTGCTTCACTCAACACCCTTGCTTCTGCACTTTCAACGCGATTTGAGCAGAAGGGTGAGCTTGCAGACTTGGAGGAATCCATTGCTTTTCACAGAGAAGCATTGGTCCTGCTACCTTTATCTTACCCTGATCAATCTAATTCACTCAACAACTTTGCAAATGCACTTATAACTCGATTTCGGCAGAAGGGTGAGCTCGCAGACTTAGAGGAATCCATTGCTTTTTACCGAGAAGCATTTGTTCTATTCCCTGCATCTCACCCTGATCGATCTCATCCACTCAGCAACCTTGCAGATGCGCTTACAACGCGATTTGAGCACAAGGGTGAGCTCACAGACTTGGAGGAATCCATGGCTTTTCAACGAGAAGCATTGGCCCTGAGATCTGCACCTCACCCTCATCGGTCTGCTTCACTCAATAACCTTGCACATGCACTTTCGACTTGATTTCGGGAGAAGGGTGAACTTGCAGACTTGGAGGAATCCATTTCTTTTCACCGAGAAGCATTGGTCCTGAGACCTGTGCCTCACCCTAATCGATCTGGTTCACTCAACAACCTTGCTTCTGTGCTTTTGACACGATTTGAGCACAAGGGTGAGCTCGCAGACTTGGAGGAATCCATTGCTTTTCACAGGGAAGCATTGGTCCTGTTACCTGCGACTCACCCCAATCGATCTGGTTCACTCAGCAATCTCGCAAATGCACTTTCCAGGCAATTTCAGCGAAAGGGTGAGGTTGCAGACTTGGAGGAATCCATTGCTGTTCACCAAGAAGCATTGGTGATGAGACCTGCACCTCACCCTGATCGATCTGATTCACTCAACAACATCGCTTCTGCACATTTGACACGATTTCGGCAGAAGGGTGAGCTCACAGACTTGGAGGAATCCATTGCTTTTCACCGAGAAGCATTGGTCCTGAGACCTGCATCTCACCCTGATCGATCTCATTCACTCGACAACCTCTCCTCTGCGCTTGCGGCACGATTTGATCAGAAGGGTGGGCTGGCAGACTTGGAGGAACTCATTGCTTTGAGCCGAGAAGCATTGGTCCTAAGACCTACATCTCATCCTGATCGATCTCGTTCACTCAACAACCTCGCACAAGGCCTTTGGACACGATTTGAGCACAAGGGTCAGCTCGCAGACTTGGAGGAGTCTATGACATCTTTTTGCAATGCATCAAAACATGAAACCACTTCTGTCATTCATCGGTTTCATTCTTCTCGTCAATGGGCACACAGTGCAGCTTCTGTTCGTCACTCATCCGCTATGCAGGCATATCAATATACAATCAATCTCCTCCCGCGCTTAGCATCCCTCGATCTAACCATCCAACAGCATTGTCCCCGGCACGTGGTCTGGCTTGTGATGCGTGCAGCTATGCTATTCAAGAAAGACAGTTTAACAAGGCTGTCGAGTTTCTCTCTGCAGGTAGAGCCGTATTTTGGGCCCAAGCACTCCAGTTGCGGACACCCCTCGACGACCTCCAATCTCATGCACCACAGCTAGTAGATAAAATTCGGACAATTTCACGTGCACTTGAAACTGCATCAGCACGTGATATCACCCGGTGCAGAGTTGATAACTTACAGCAAATCAGGGACTTGGAAAGGGAGGCGACGCTTTGTCGTATCCTGAACGACGACTGGAACCATACTCTTGAAGAGGTCAGAAAGCTGCAAGGCTTTCATGATTTTTTACTGCCCAAGTCTATTTCCAAATTGCAAAAGGCATCCTACAAAGGCCCAGTCATTCTGCTCAACGCCACAACTTCTGGATGTGATGCATTGGTGCTCATAGACGATTCAGTACAGCACATTCCGCTCCCTAAAATTTCAATCAGAGTGGCTCTTGCTTTGGGTGATTTGACACGAAAGGCATTATCGCCTAATTGGGCTCCTGCTGAGATTTCGGCAGTGGCTAGTGACGCATTAAAAGCTCTTACTGAAGCAATACGTACCGATCATCGCCATGTAAGACCAATATCAAATACAGGCTATACCCCTCAAGATCTGTTCAACGTAATTTTGTCAATGTTATGGCTCACTGTTGCCCGTCCAGTTATTCATGGCCTAAATCTAAAGGTTGTATGCTTTCATTGTCTATCAGAGATTTTTTTACTCATATTGATATTTTAGAAAGATCATCTGACACATATCTGGTGGTGTCCTACAGGCCCATTTTCGTTTCTTCCAATCCACGCAGCTGGGATTTTCCAGGCAGAGGGTCAAGAATGCTTATCTGACTATGCAATATCGTCCTATAACCCCACATTAGATGCTCTCCTCAATTCCCCTCCTCCAAAACTCCATGAACCAAAGATGTTGGTTGTGATTCAGCCAGAGATGCCAGGTGACTATAGCCGCAATTTACCTGACACTATCAAAGAGCTGGACATGATTGAACGGCATATACCAAAGAGGTTCTTGACAACACTGGGAACCAAAGAAGCTCCCACATCGGTGGAAAGCGTTCTCTCCCATCTTCATGATTCCTCGTTTGCTCATTTTGCATGTCATGGATTGCAGGATCCTGTAAATCCGCTTAACAGTGCTCTTTTACTAGGTGATGGAGATTTAAAAATGTCGAAGATGATGCAACATGCCATCCCAAATGCATCCTTAGCATTTCTCAGTGCATGCGAAACAGCCATGGGGGATGAAAATGCCCCAGATGAGGCTATGCATCTTGCAGCTACAATGCTATTTTCTGGTTTCCATGGAGTTGTGGGGACAATGTGGTCAGTTTAATTTGCTACTGTTAGCCAGAGTTAAATTCACTTTTTTGATGTCAAAGGAGCATATATGACGAAGATGCTCCTGAAGTTGTTGATGCTTTCTATCATCATATCTTTGGAACTGGCCTGGCACATCCTGATGCCACCATGGCTGCTGAAGCACTACATGTTGCAGTAAATAAATTGCGGAAGGAGAAGAGGGTCTCATTTCAGCGCTGGATTCCATTTATTCACTTAGGACTCTGAAGCCACCTTATTGCACCATATTATCCATGACATATTTCCATTCTTACACTTTTATTTAGCTTGATTAATTTAATGTATGAGAAGATGGTTTACCATGCTATTCCTTTTGCACAGAAAATAAATGGTCACTTCATTACAGTGCTCATGGTCGCAACATTACTTATCTGCAGAAAATAGTATCCCGGTGCCCCCTTGGCCTTTGTGTCGAGTTATATTGTGCCCGTCACAATATAATTGATCTCTTTCATTCTTTAACACCGCTGGGAACCGAGAGTCTATACTAGAAGAGTGTTAATGGGATTGGTACTATTTTTATTAATAGTGGGATCACATTCAGATAGTGGGATGGGGGTGCCGTTTAGTGGGTTGGCGTTCTGTTAGTGGGATCGTGATGAAAAGCTTCTGGTTTATGCCTAATTACTGATATGCATTGCGGAGTTCTGACTCTGTTATTGAATGTGCAATATGCCTGGGAACCAGGCTGTGCTGGATATTGCCGCAATGAGCGCTTATCGTCGCTCTCAATTTCTCTATATTGCTTTGAATTAGACTCAAATTATTGAGTCATTTCTTTCCGTATTTTTTACTGCCGTTTGCATAATTCCGTGAACAGCGTGATTTCTTTTTCTAAGGTGTGATGTGACGTACCTGCCATAAATAGATATTTTCGCACGTTCTGATATGCGCCCGATGGCTTCGGATAAGGATTCTTTGCACTCATCTTCATGACACCTTCACTCTGATGATTTGAAGCTGCAGATGGTAGCCTGGTACTTTAAAGAGGGCCTGAATTATATGAACAGGCTAACTGTTCAATCAGGCTTATGTCCAAAGTCATCCACAATTTCCAAGAACATGGTCAAGTAAATAATGCCTTCACCAAACATACTGGTAGACCATCCACACTCGAAGATGGGGATATTAAGCATATTTCTGCCCTTCTGGATGCGATCCTGTGCTTTATCTTGATGTAATACAGAGACGAATGGAAGCTAAACAAAATAAAACCCTTTCAAATTCCATTGCTTCTATCGCTCCAGGATGCACAATGAGAGCACATACTGGGTAGTTTTAAATTAAGAGGTTGCATAGTGAGACAAAGATGTCAACTGAGATACTTTGGAGAGTATGCAGCAGTGAGCAAGCAGCAAGGTAATCCCAACCCATCCAACCCTTAAACCCTTGATAATCATGTGAGCGGTTACGTCACGCCTCAAAAAAAAAATCACATTGTTCACGGAATTATGCAAACGGCAGTATTATCACTATCTATTTTGTCGTTCTCAGACTAATTTACATTCACAATAGCCACTGAGCCGCAGTGAATACATCTAGGAACATGTTTCATCCTTTACTGACTCGTTCTACATACATGGCTTCGTATAAATACAAGCTCGAATGTAAAAAGACAAGACAGAAAACCATTGGTTTTGTTCTCACCTCTGAAGCGTCCTCTCTGGACACTTTTTGGTGAGTCTCCGACGACCAGTACCTATATTTTTAACCATCATTTTGACGAAGGACTGCTCAATTTATTCCCTTCTCTAGCAACCTATTCTCAAAAATGGAAATCAAAGTCTCCGAGCTCAGTATTTCCAAAATTCGCGGATTTGGTGAATTTATGGGCCCGTTTTCTATCGTCACTTCTGCACTACTGAGTTTTCGCTTGCTTCAATGCAATTTAGGCATTCTTTGAGGAGGTTTCGAAAGCAGACCACAGCCCTTTCTTTCCATTGACAGATCCTGAGCACTGGGTCTCAATTCAAGCCAACAAACTCTACGAAAAATGGCGGGAAAATTTGGGGACAGATAACTATGAGCAATCAAATGATTCAGCCTTCGAGGATACCAGCCCATCGCAGTTGAAGGAGTTTCGTAAATTTGTACATCTAGTTTCTTTTCATTCATTTATTTATGGTTGCTAATTCTCATCTATTGAACCTATGGCTAGATAACAACTGAAGTGTTCCTGAACCATGAATACTTCTCTCTGGAAGTACACAATGATTGGATACGACCCATTGCATTTGAAACCTGACTCACATGGTACAAGCAAATTAACAGAGGATCCAATCAGTCCTCTAGGCGTTCATCCCAGATGTCAACCTTTTCCGAAGGATCTTTCTCGATCCCTAGCATTCTGCAATCAAGGTAGATTTTTTGTTGCGCATATATTTCAAGATGTAAGTTAATTTTTTAAATATCATCTTCCAGAATGTCCGAATTCACGGATCCTCTCGATCATCTGGAAAGAAACTCCGCTTCATGTTCACGGTATGTTTTGTCTGTTTTGAAATACCTGGATTAAAATTTTAAACAACACAGGTTGTTTTCAGAACTTATAGAAGATTTCAACCTTCTTCCATCATCTCCTCAATCTTATTCGTCAATCTTCTCTGCCATATCTGGAAGCGGAGGTTCTGGTGATCCAATCGTCCTTGATTCTGACGAGGAGGATTTTGTTCTGCAACAGTGTAAACCCATCCAATTGAAGCTGCCAATGGTAAAGAAAGAGATAGTCGACTTGGGTCTGTCAAAGGGCTTGGACAATAAAGGTATGTATTCAATCCGGTCATCAGTTTTTTTTATGACTTAAAAATATAACAGTTGAGCCCCATGCCTCATCTCTGGATATTGAGAGTGTCTCCTGAAGGCCCATCCCCACATCATCAAAGTTCATTCAAAGCATTAGCAAACAGATGGGGGAAGCAAGATTGGAAGACAATATACGAATCACCACAAAGCTGCAAGTCAGTCAGCTTGAAACCATGACAAGTATACCTTCGACCTGGACTGGTTTACGTGATGATTTGGCTGTCTTACTTGATCTTGATGAGTTTCCCAAAAAATCGAACGGAGATGAGTACTCTATCGACGGATTAATTTGTGTAGAGGTAAGGCTTCTTCGATTACAATGACATGATTTTAACCTCATATTTTTGAGTAGGACCAAGACTCATGGGGTGGCTCTACAGGCCATCTTAAATATGATGCCCATCTATATGGAATAGACAAATATACAGAAGTCTCTGTTGTATGCCGTCGCATCCAGCTCAAATCTAATGGCCTTGGTATCTGCACTCACCTCGATCATTGCTTGCTTGCTAAGTGTGAGCACTATAAGCCAGATGAGGATGAGATGCATGAGTTATGGAACCACAAGTTGATTGCAACAGATCATGAGGCCAATTCAGTTAAAAAGATTCTCATCAGGTGTGTCAATGTTATTTAACTTACAGTGCCATCTTTGGTCTAATTTATATTATAACATTTTACAACCATGTCATGAAATCGAAATATAAGCTTCCATGCAGTGGCAAACCAAAGATGGTTCTACTCAAGCATGCAAGTCTTCATTAATCTCTTGACAATTTCAAATCTCTGACAGCTGTATTTATTTTAGGGGCCTTCAATGCATGGCAAGGAATACTTAATTAGGTGTTCTTAGTGGAGGTCAACACTTGATGGATGAGGCCATCTTCACTTGCAAATACCAATGAAGATGCACTATCTGACATACTATAAAATGGAGGTGTTTTACCTACATCAACAGCAGAGAATCTTAGTTGTTCCTAACATCTAATTTACAGATGACAGTCAGCAGGCTAGTACAGAGATAAGTATATGCAATACTCAACTTCGTGACCAGAAATTGGTCAGGAGAAATCTCTGGAGACCAGACATTTTGTTGAGAGCAAGTAATTTTGATGAGAGGAATAAGCAGGCAGTAGTGGTAGTAATTAACAAACTGAATTTATATAGTGCAATCAAGCTATTTAAATACTAAGGAATATAACTACCCAGAGTAATACTGCAAAGTACTAAGTCATACTAAGTAATACGGAGAAGTAAGTCTGTCAAATGAAAAAGGATATATGACAATAATTAGGAGGATATGAACTAAATGTTAATGCAAGTGATATACTGTTAAAATACTTATGTCTGTGGCTGAAACATAGTAATTGATGATTGATAATGAACCAGAATAAACCTGAGTAAGGCAGAGATGAGGCAGAGAGTCAGGAGAGTATCAGGATTGATGGAAACTGGCCTGGACCATAGGGTGGCTATTGTGACTGGGATATGACACAATGATCAAGAGGATGCACAACATACAATTATAACTGTGGTCAAGCATGGTTCAAGTTCACTCTCCTTGACAGATGGAGATGTGTTGAGTAGTTATGCAGAATGTGCTGGGTGGTTGTGTTGACCTTCTGTCACTAGCATGTATCCTCAAATGCTGCACTGCTGCCAGGAATCTCCGTAACTAATCTATCTTAATCTTGTGAAGAGCATGCTGAGATTCCTAATGAGCCTCTTAACCTTAAGAAGAGGTTGCTAATATTTCTAATGAGCTCCTCAAGCTTAAAAAGAGCATACTAACATTTCTAAGAAACTCCTTACAAACTTATTAAGCTTTAGAATAGCTTGCTCAGATTCTTAATGAGCTTTTTAAGGTTAAGAAGAGCATGCTGACATTGTTGATAAGCTCCTCAAGCTTTAAAAAAGCTTGCTAATATTCCTCATAACCTCCTTGAGCTCAATAAGAGCTTGCTTAGATTCTTAATGAGCCTCTGAATAATAATGTTAAGAAGCTCTTTATAAATCTTAGTGACACACTGTCTGGCACTCTCATACTTGACAGCAGTGAGCATGATAAGAACTCCTGGTATTGTATGTGCTGGATCATGGTCTAGGCTGATGAAACCAATGTAAGGCAGCTCATCATGGGGCCAGAAACTTCTTCAGAAGTCTCAGCAAGCTCACCTGACAATCTTAGTGAGCCTGCTATTGGCTTAGGAAGTTGTTTAAAATCCTAGGAATTCTTTGTATGCTATTTTTCATAAGGAGCTCACTTGCAATCATAGGGACCTCATTGTCCAGCAGATAAGGTCTGAGCATATGTTATCAGGTGCTAAAGAGCTCTATATGGTCTTTAGAAGCTCTTCACAAATCTTAGAATACTCACTTTCTAGTGCTTGTGAT
>JASFDD010000596.1:0-12492 GCA_036937055.1 Nidula microcarpa | reverse complement strand
ACATCCCAAAATGATATGTTTTTCACATCAAAACGTGAGAAATTACTAAATTAGGAAGGTACAGGGGGAGGGGGGGGGTACCTAAGATGGTCGAAAAAAAAAATGTGAGTGTATATATGTTTTCAACGTTCCGCCAACCCCTTGATCACGGTGTACCTAGTCGCGGTACAGAATAGCTAGTTAAGTACGTACCTAAATTGGTGCATTGTATGGGCATCGCACTGTTGTCGTGCTGAACAGTGTCTGTAACGAGAGTGTTGAGGGAAATGGGCATGATCTGATGATATGATTATTTTTCTATTTCACTAGTATCTTAGCGCGCGCCACTTGGTGCGCGCCTTACTTTACTCACGCGAGCGATTACCACGCGCGTCACGCTTATACGAGCGGCATCTTCCGTGCCCGTATTATTTCACTTCGCTCGAGCCTGCGCTCCTCAGCCGTTTACACACTGTGTGTTCGACTGAGTACTCACTGCATATGTAAACACAGAGAGCAAGCGGAGAGCTTCAACAAGTTTCCAGTAGACCCGGATGTTGGAATATTGGTTAGTACCAACGATTCCATTCCCATCTATGATTTCTATATTTAGTACTATGCATCTCACCTCACTATTTAGCCACCATTATGTAGGGTTTATGGTCAACTGTTTCATATGCCCCCATACCGTTAGTTTTATTATATAGTCTTTGGCTCGAGAATATGTACTTAAGGACAATTATTTGTATGGTATTAACTACGCATTTACCTCCGATTTATTGCGGTTTTCTCGTATTCCCTATGCTTGCTATCGTCCTTTCAACACCGGAGACTGAAATTTATATATATATAATTCAGAAAATTTAGTGCTATTTGGCCGGAGAAACGCGTGGCGCGTCAGACGTCGTGACAAGCAAGGTTGTCAACAAACCTTCAGGCTGCAACTCAACCGTCACATCAACATCTCAAGGTCTCATACTGCAGGCTTGAAAGCCATGTATTTTCGAATAGCGAGAAGGCCAAGCTCAGGACTCTCAACCCCGCTGCGCTCACCAGTGAAGACATGACTGATCTCCCAGGACTAGTGTGCCCCCGCATTAAATTGTTTTCTAACCTTGAATCTACGTAAGATGAAAAGTTCAAGGCTTAGGCATCGTATTTCGATATCCCATCTTATCATACCTTCAACTGCGGTGGAAAATCCCAGGAGCAGCCAAAAGGGTGAGACTGAACTTTAACAGCACTAATCGGCAATTACGAGGCATAACAAGTCTCTGCCCTCTGCTAGTGGGGCTGTGGGAGTGATGCCGCCTTCGAATCTGTATGCTAGATGTATATCATTGCTCTCTGCTGTAAACCTGCGAAGTGCTTGCACAGGCCAGCAGATCTCCATCACTCACAGACTACAGCAATGGACTGACGCTATACAGTATAAATACTCACTGTAGTTGTTAGATACTCCTTATCCACCAGGCATCTCATTAACCATAATGCAACTCTTCGTAACTGCAGCATCGGACTCACCTACCAGTGTTCCTACGCTTTCTCAGAGTATTTTCGGGAACAACTTCGTTGAGATTACTGCTTTGACGACATTAATAGGGTCAAACGTAGCGGAGTCACCTATTCTTGGCAACCATGGTGCTGCTGGGATCGCCTGGGTGGCAACCAGTTCTTTTGGATTGCTCTGGATTGTTCGTGCATGCATCAGCGGAGCATGCCCAGGATGGCTGCGAGAGATCATGGGCGTGAGGACAAGTGTTTCAGATCAGGCTCTCGGGATGAATTTATTGGCAGATTCTCCTATTGCACAGCGAATAATAAATAAAATTGGACAACCTTTAGGTATTACTTTGGATGCGAGAAAGGTGCATCATCGATATCCTGTGAATAACATGAGTTCTATTAATCATAGTTATTAGGTTACTACTACTATCAGAAAGCAAGACGTAACCAAGGTGGTTTCGTCATGGAGGGATACTTATGCCTTTGATAAGTCCACTAGCAAGCTTCTCAGCCTAATTCCCGAGGCGGGAGCAGGATTGATCAGTGTGTCAACATACGCTGAACGATTGACGAATGAGGATACCAAAGTACTACGCAAGCCAGGAGCTGAACCAATTCCTGGATCGAACGCACTGAGCATCTATACATATGCCCATTGCACATCTTTTCAGCACCATGAACAAAGTTTTCATATTGCGGCGCTCGCGTTGTCACTATCCAAAGTCCTGGAATGTCTAGTGATGTGGAGATACTCTGCTGGGCCGCTCTGCATCATCACCGTTGTTCCGTGGTCTTATTTCTTCGTCATTGCGCTGTTGACAGAAGCTCATACTCTATACTGGTCACGGAAACCAGAAGAGCAAGATGGTCAGCTGGATATTATTAGTGGACATCTCCCCACAATGACCACGTCTGGCGGCACAAGAAAAATCATCCTGGGAGCGAGTCATAATCCAAAGACTACAACGGTTTGGCGATTCGCATGGGGCATAGGAGCCATAATTTGTACCCTATGTCTCGTGACAACTTACATGGTTATTGGTCAAGAACGTATCGAAGTCGTATTGATATGGGCTGGATTTCAAGCCTTTTGGGTTTTAGTCAAGATGGCTATTTATCACTATGCACAGTCAACTGAAGCTGGAATTCGTATGCTGGTTGAGCGCCCATGGGAGACCCTTCCTGACTCGCTTAAAACCAGAGCAAGAAATTTGGCGATAGCATGTGCAAAATATCAGGTATTCCTTCATCCTCGCCGACCAATTGCATACGAGGAGGACACATTTTCAGGAGATGAGATCGCATCAATTCTGGCTGATACGATCTCCATGCCATTCTACCCGTTACCTTCAAATATTCCAGTAGTTTCAGTGAATATTCAAGCAGTTATAGGTGATACGATACTATCCACTGCAGCCTGGATGATGGGCTGGCCTCTTGCTCCAAAGGATGTCTACGACTGTTGTATCGTTTCTATCTCTCTTCCTTCACTAATGAAACCTATCTCTGTTCCTGCGGTACGGGTCGTTTGCAGTGTATCTGCAGCAGGACCTAGCCTGGAATCACCAGACTTGGAAAATGGTAGCCAATTCCCTCAATTTTTGCCAAAAGGATCGCCATATCGTAGTGGTGGCGAGAGTTCCTGGTGGTATTACATCCCGTGTGAAGCTGGTCGGTGGCTACTGATAAGGAGAGATGTTGGGGCGAAGATTTTAGGGAAGCAAAAAGTGGAAGTCTTGACTGATAACCAGGTTACGAAAACCCTTGGTGCAGATATTCTGGGCATCAGTCTTTCACACGTGGACGAGATAAAAGAGACGGTTGATATATCAATGCAAGCGAGAAATTGTCTCTTGGAACTAATGGGATGCTAGTTAAATAACGTACACAATACTTGTGAATTGATTTCTGAGTCGTGTCCCAATACCAATAAAAAAGCGATAATAATTTCTTCGTCGACAGGCTGTGTCTCCTTGCGCGTCCTAAGCGTGCTAGGCTCGAGAGAAGCAGTGAATATGCGATTTTCTGCCTTCGTGATCGGGAAACTGGTGTGTGGATCGTTCCAAGGGGTGAACACGTGCCATTGCAACTCCAATTCTCAGTGTTGTCAAATTGCTGGTCAGGTCCAGGGTGTCTGGTAGCGTCATGTTCGTGATTCGTCGGAGACTTCAGGGGAGACAAAGATGTACCAGATTGTGGTGAAGGATCGTCAGAGAGGTCCAGGTAGTCAGAGAGGTTCTGAGGAGTAGTGATCAAGAGCAAGTTAAGAGTATGGGACTCCCGGGAGATACGGAGGGCGACGGTTGCTCGGCATTTGCCGCTTTAGAACATTCTTGGGGCTCGGACCGCGAGCCGACTGTCTCTTTTGACGGCCAGTCACCGCAGACGCTGTTATTCTTGAACATTTTTTGTCTCACACCAGGTCCATAGCTATAGGGTCTCATATTATCATCTGGGGTGGTTGTCTCACGTGTCCATGCCAGTGTTATCGCACTGAGCATCATGAGCCTACCACCAGGAGTGTAACGGTACTGAGCCAGCATATTCTCCCTCCCCCGCGTCGCCACGCGCCTCCCCATCACCACCGTCTTCCGCCTCTTCTACGCCAACTTCTCCAACATTCTCTCGCCACACATCGAGCGCCTCACCACCCTCCCGCCGCGCCCAAGTTCCCTGCCTTTGCCCATCCACACCCCCATTCGCCCCCTTCTCCTAACATCAACCCTGACCGCAGTCCCGACCGCACCCCGGCCTGAGGAGTTGTAGGACATGCGCATCCCCACCACCATCCCGGGCAACGTGCACGTGCATGACTTCGCGGTGTTCGATAATTTATATATGAGGAACGGGGTGTTCGTCGTCACACCCCATATGGATACACTGATTGCAAGGACGTTCGAGGTGGGGGGGAAGATAGAGCCAGCAGACGAGGTGAGTCTTTGTGTTTTGGGCTTATTGCATGCGGTGATGTCCTGATACTTGGGCACAGTGCTGGACTTGCAAGCGGTCCGTAAGGTCCGTAACCATGTACGGACAACTGGTAGACCTGAGAACTCGCAATGTCGGGCACGGCCTCGGTCCACTACGTCAGTATAATAAACAACACCACCATCACCATCACCACCACAACTACCAAGTCAACCAAAATCGTGTTTGCCCAACTGTTTTGTAAATAACCATAACATCCGTGTCCTCCACAAACCTTTTAGCATCAGCCTGGTCATACCTCGGCCCCCGAGTCCTAACATGTCTCACATGATGATCGCTTTGAATACTTTCTGCACCCGAGCTTGGGCCTGTCCGATGATGCAACTTCGCTGCCCCGTCAATCCTCTCGCGCGTGAAAGAGAAGAACGATATGAGAGGTGCGTGGTCACGTTGCTGGGACCGCGCCGTGCAGCCACGTCTCCAAACGCCAGGACATAATGCCGACAACGTACTGACAATATCATAGGCTACTTACTCGCAGACCCATAGAGAAGACATGAGGGGAACAGGATTGCAATCGTCATTTAATTCATCATGCAATACTTCCAAAGACAGTGAAAGACACGACATTCATCTCAAAGAGTTTGGACCATGCTTCTGAAAGATGGCCATTCCCGGAGATTCCAAGGTGACGTACAATATATCACAGGACCATATATTCTGTCGCTGAAGCGTCCTTCTCCTGATGAAGTTCGAGAGAATTTTCTGCAATGTCGGTATTTTCTCGGGCGGGTAGTCATAGGTTGACTCTGGAAATTTCGGCCACTGGTTAATCCGAGGTCCCAGTACGATATAAGAACATAACTTCTGCCACCGATTTACTATCGCAACATCTAGAATGAGCCTTCTATCCATCACTATCTTGCTAAGTGCAATTTACATTGTTTCTAGTAACGCCCAACAGACAGCTTGGGGTATGTGAATGAACAATGGTTTCCGTCAAGTTCCCCTGAATACAAATATTATTCAACAGGCCAGTGTGGTGGTCAAGGATGGACAGGACCTACGACCTGCGTCTCAGGCTACACCTGCACATATTCTAATCCATACTATTCGCAGGTGATCACTTCTATATTTCCAAATTATGTACCGTCCAACATCCTCATTCATTATGCAGTGTGTCCCCGGAACAGCAACTGGAACAACAACAGCAACAACGGGAGCAACAACCACTACCACATCCGCTCCTTCTCAAACATTTACTCAACCCATCATATGGGAAGACCTCGCCGACTTGGATGTAATTCGTGTAAATTCCACGTATTACTATTCCGCCTCCACCATGCACTACTCCCCAGGCGCACCGATTCTGCGCTCCTATGATCTAGTCAACTGGGAGTACGTCAGCCATTCGGGTGAATATTATTTTTTGTCATCTGAGCCTGCCTTTAAATATGGATCCTATCCTTCATCTTCCTTCAGTCCCCATCCTTGACTGGTCTTCCAAGTATGATCTTACCAATGGCCAGCGTGCCTATGTAAAGGGAATTTGGGCCTCGTCTCTCAAGTATCGCAAGTCCAATGGCCTTTTCTATTGGATTGGGTGCATTGAATTCTCGACGACCTACGTGTACACTGCTCCTTCCGTCGAGGGGCCCTGGACCAAGAGTGGCACCATTAATAACTGCTACTACGATGCTGGGCTTCTCGTGGATGATGCGACCGACACACTTTATGTGAGCTTCGGAAACACTAACATCTCTGTCGCTCAGCTGTCCCAGGACGGCCTCTCTCAGGTCCGCACTCAGCAGGTGTATTCCACTACTTCAGGCATCGGAACTATCGAGGGATCTAGAATGTATAAGATCAACGGAAACTACTATATTCTCGTTACGAGGCCTGCCGACGCGGAATTCGTCCTCCAGTCGACTTCTGGTACCCCCTGGGGCCCATACACCATCAAGCAGCTCGTCAGTGGTGCCGGTAGCCCCATAAACGGCGGCAACCCGCACCAGGGCGGCATCGTCGACACGCCCTCTGGGAATTGGTACTACATGGGCTTTGTGGACGCGTACCCAGGTGGGCGTGTACCTGTCATGGCTCCTATAACCTGGGGTTCCGATGGCTTCCCCACCGCGCAACTTGTCAACAATGCAGTCACATCCTACCCCTATCCAGTTACTCCGCACGCCCTCAAGCCTTACACGGGCATAGATTCCTTCTCCAGCCTGCCCCTTGGCCCTGAATGGGAGTGGAATCACAACCCAGACACGTCAAAGTTCTCCGCCTCCAACGGCCTGCGTCTGCAGACTGCGACTGTTACTAACATCGACGACCTTTACTCAGCGCGCAACACGCTCACGCACCGCATTCTCGGCCCATCCTCCACTGCCACCATCGTGCTCGACTATTCCTCCATGCTCGACGGCGACCGTGCAGGCCTTGCACTTCTAAGAGACCAATCTGCCTGGATTGGCATTAAGCGCAACAGTGGAGCCGTCCGTGTGGTTATGGTTTCGGGCATTAATATGGATGTGACGAGTTGGAATACTACAAGCACCGGTGTGGAAGTCGCTTCCATTACCAGCATCCCAGCTACGGGTCGCATCTGGTTGCGCGTATCAGCGGATATTCGTCCTAGCTCTACCAGCCCCTTGGGTAATTTCTACTATAGCACCGACGGCCAGACGTACAAGACCCTTGGTTCTGGGTTTGTGATGAACAAGGACTGGCAATTTTTCATGGGATACCGCTTTGCCATGTTCAATTATGCGACGCAGGTACTAGGTGGGAGTGTCATGGTCTCGTCATTTACTCTTAGTACACCTTGAGTCAGGGTATTTCACAAATGACGAGCGCTATCACAAACAATAGGCAGGTTTTACTTTTTGTCGTGGGCTTCTCTTGACTTTATACTTGCGTGCAGCGTAATAACCTATTTTGTTGGTTCTATTCCGTTAGCAGACACCGTAGGCTCTAAAAAAATTAGATTGTCAACGAATATTCTGTAGCACAGCGTAAAAGAAGTTAGACGCAGTGAGAAAAGGAATGTGCTTTGTTTTTGATCCTCTGAATTTAATGAGAATCGGCGTCCACGCACATGATCCCAGGTACGAAGCCATGAGATAGCGAGGTCCCATCCACCCCGTCGAAGGACAGCATCCGAAATCCTAGAACATTGCGAGTTTTTTGAAGAGAGGGCAAGAAGTGCAAGTAGTGTACACGCTGTGATCTGGGGTGTCAAGCTTGTTCGCTCGGTACCTGTGTAGATAGAGAGCAGTGAACTTGTACTTGTTGAAATGGTCAACTACTTGCTTGTTTACTCTTGTGTGTCAAAACCCTCTCAGCTGTCACTCACCATCACCGCTGTTGCTTTTGCCACAAATGGCCTTTTCTATTAGATTAGGTGTATTGAATTTTCAATGACCTATGTGTACACTGCTCCTTCCATTTGTCATATTCCATTCTAGCCATTACTTGTCACCCATCCTGTCACACACCAATCCCAAGTCCTTGCAGCCAAGCCTTGGCTGTGTCAGCCACACTGGCCAATTATGCATTTCAGATATTCTGCATTGGGTTTTCATTCTCTACTAGTCTCATTCCAGTTTTTTATCTTTCATTTCCACAAAGCCTTTTAGTTAGCTACCTTAGTCTCCACATAGTCTCCATTCATCTGATGCTCTCCACACTTTAGTTACAACCTGACCTCTACTTCCTTATGCTTTGTATATCTTCATTGGACTTAGTATCAAATAGCTTATCTCTAGGAATAGTATATAAGCAATAGTATTCAAGTTATACTTCCTTAGTTTGTTAATTGTATTGTCAATCCACTTTAGTGATTGAAAGTCCAGTCTGGTCTGGTTTTTTGACCCCAAGAGGCTTAGACCAAGACCAAGACTGGTCTGTGTCAGTTAATAGACCACAAAGAACTGCAGAAAACCACTCAAGACCAGTTAAGAGTGGTCCTAGGAAGTTTTTTGCAGTCTTTTAACTAGTCTGGACCAGTTACGGGACTGGTTTGAGACTGGTTAAAGACCAGCCTTTGCAGCCTTACACTGATTTAATATCTCAGAATTGTGTGAAGAACAGGTAGGTAGACACTAATTAGTAATTGTTTTGGGTATATGTCAGGGGTAATATGGAAATAACTTGGTCTATACCTGCATAAATGTTATGATACTCAGTAATTAGGTTTTAATAAATATTCCCATCAAAATGAGTGCTTGAATGCAAAATTTGAACCAGAATTAAGTGACCTGTTTGTCATGTCCCTATATGGGTGCAGTGTATAAAAAAAATCAATCCTGACACATTTCCAACTTCCCACTCATCTCTGGGTTTACACAGGTTTACTCTGGTCTGTTTCCATTTTTGTACTTACTTTGTTTCAGCCACACACACTATACTTTTCATAGTATATCTCTTTGTATTAACATTCAATTTGTATTCCTTAGTTCTTGTCATATGCTCTCTTTCCTATAACCCACTTACTTCTCCACTGCACTAGTATGATTTTAGTGCTTTGCATATCTACTCTATTTTCTTAGATTTTTAGTATTTAAGTACTTCAAATATATTGTAGTACTTCAATTTGTTAATTGTACATCTCTCCACTTCTACTCAGTGATTAAATGTCAAGACTTGTTCCCAGAGGTAAATAGGAGCTAGAGGAGGTAGGTTACAATAGTGCTACATTGAAAAATATCAGAAGTAACATCAGAAGGAATTCTGACAATAACACTATGGATAAGAAACATTAGCTTCAGCTTATGTGCTGCACCCTTCCAGTTCTTGTGGGTTCTAACTTAAACATGGTCCACACATCGGATGATAGTACTGCAGGGTCAGAAAGTTGTTGGAGATGACTTGAGGTTTTGACAACTAGAGACTAAGTCTAATGTCAAGAGCAAGATAAGACTAGTTGACAGAAGTCAACTAGAAAGGAAGTCAGAAGAGAGTCAGAGGTCAGAAAGTGAAGAGACTTAGAACTTAGTTGGAGGACTTGGTGGGATCTTAGTTGATATTTAAATTGGTGTCTAGGGTACAAAACTGAGCTACTTAAATATTAGTATTGTTAATTGTAATAATGAAAGTGGAAATAGCAACACTATGGAGATGAGGAATAATAAGAGTTCTTGACACATAATAAAAGTAGCAGAAGCGGCAATGTATCTGAGCAGAAGTGTTTGTAGTAAAGGTATTGTATAAATATGAGTCATAGGATCAGGACAATAGTTCAGAGATAAACAAGAATGGAAACAGGTAGAAATAGTTGGAAGTATATCAGAAGATGATTTAGAATGTCAGAAAGTGTCAGAAAAGATTGTGGATATGACATTAAAGCTACCTTTGCATCATCCTCACTTGTCTCTACTTGATATCCTCTTCTCATCATTGTACTTCACACTCAATGAGATCTCCCATCTCTGGAGATCCCTCCTGACCAAATCTCTGGTCAGGAAGTTGAGTATTGATTATCACTATACCTGGAACAACTCACTCACTGTTATCTGTAAATTGGGTGTTAGGAACAAAGGAGGTGCAGCACATAAGCTGAAGCTGTCACCCATTTTGATCCTCTCACCTTGGTAGCACTCAAACATGTTTTCTGGAGATATAACCAGAGTCTCCAGTATCTCTCCCTAGCCCTACCATGTTATCTATCTGCCCAGAACCTCTAGGCTATACCCTGGAAATTGAGTTTGTGACACTGTTGATGGATTCATGGACAATTATTGAAATTCTGAATACATGCACAAATATTTGAATAATTACTAAGTACCTCTGCCCTTTAACTTTGGTCAAATGAGAGCAATAACATCAAATTTAAATGAGAATTGAGCAAGTTGTGACAACATTTGTGAAATATAGTTGAAATTCACAGATTTGGACACAATATTTTTAATTCTTCACCAAAAATTACAATTATGGAGTCTTTGTAAAGGTAAAATATAGGGTTACATATGCTCAAACTAGTGGACCAAAATACTAGTTAAGACCAGTGTAAACTGGTTTTTCATTGGTTCTTGGAATTTAGAAATCATGATAGACCATAGACCAGACCATGGTTAACAGTCTGCATTAGTCTTCATAATTTCCAGTCTTGACTGGTCACAGTCTGGTTCAGTCTTGGTCATTTTCCAGTCCCATAACTGGACTTCCAAATACTAATCCACTTCCTGGCTTGATGTCAAGACTCATTCCCAAAGGTGAATAGGAACTAGAGGACATAGGTTACAATAGTGCTATGTTGGAAAATGTCAGAAGTAACACTGGAAGGATTTCCAGCTGTAATGCTACAGATAAGAACTGTTGGCTTCAGCTTATGTGCTGTGCCCTTCCAGTTCTTGTGGGTTCTAACTTAAACATGGTCCACATGTCAGAAGATAGTACCATGGGGTTGGAAAGTCATCAGAGACAACTTGAGGGTTTGACAACTAGAGACTAAGTCTAGTGTTGAGAGTGAGATAAGATTAGTCAACAGAAGTCAACTAGAAGGGGAGTTGGAAGGGAGTTGGAGGTTGGAAAGCAAAGAGACTTAGAATTTAGTCAGGAGACTAGGTAGGATCTTAGTCAATATTCAAATTGGAAACTATGGTATAGAAGTGAGCTACTTAAATACAAGTATAGCTAATTGTGATAATAAAAGTGGAAGTAGCAATACTATGGATACAAGGAATAATAAAAGTAGCAGAGATGAGAGTGGAAGCATAACTGAGTGGAAGCATACTTGGAAACAGTAATTGTATTGTGAGTGTCAAATAATGAAAACAATAGTTTGGAGATTAGCAATGAATGGAAACAGACAGAAATAGTCAGAAGTGTATCAGAAGATGATTCAGAATGTTGGAAAGTGTTGGAAAAGATCATGGATATGACACTTGAGATGATCCTTAGAGGTCATGTGTCAAGACTTGTTCCCAAAGGTGAATAGGAACTAGAGGATGTAGGTTACAATAGCGCTACATCAGAAAATGTTGGAAGTAATGTCAGAAGAAGTTCTGACTGTAATGCTACAGATAAGAACCATTGGCTTCAGCTTATGTGCTGCGCCCTTCCAGTTCTTGTGGGTTCTAACTTAAATGTGGTCCACATGTCAGAAGATAGTACTGCAGGGTTGGAAAGTCATTGGAGACGACTTGGGGGTTTGACAACTAGAGACAAAGTCTAGTGTTGAGAGCGAGGTAAGACTAGTCAACATAAGTCAACTAGAAGGGAAGTCAGAAGAGAGTTGGAGGTCAGAAAGCAAAGAGACTTAGAAGTAGTCAGAAGACTAGGTGGGATCTTAGTCAATATTCAAATTGCAAATACAAGACAGGAACTAGCTACTTAAATATGTGGATAGTTAATTGTATAACTAATCGGGAAAAGGTAACTAGTAACAACAGAGTCATAATAAGACAAGGTATCATAATAAGTGTCAGAAGTCATATCTCGGAGTCAGACAGGATATCAGAAAGGTACATAAAAGAAATATTGTTCTGATAGAAATCAAGGTATTGTCAATCATGGAAACAGTAACAAGGTGAATGAGAAACAGGGTATCATGGTTATTGGAAATATTGGAAAAGGGTCAGAGACTAACAGAAAAGTATCAGAAGCATAGTCTGGGTTTTGGTATATGACAGTATTCCCCCCTTAAGGCCAAGCCATCAAGGCCTTTAAGGTTTTGGAGATAGTCATGGATCTCGGAGTTAATTTGTGTGGTGTTGGTATAAGAGTTGGGAACTAGGATGTGGAAATTTTCATCACTCAATAATCACCCAAATTGCCATCACCAGTAACAAATTCCACAATACTTTCCGAACAATGTCATCCTCCACTGAACTCTCCAACACCAAACTCATTGCACAGGAGTTGGTGAAACTCACAGCCAGACTTGAGGAATCCAAGAGGCAAGATGCTGTGCGGGAGGAGCAGAAGCAGAAGGAGGCAGAAGAACAATGTCAGAAGGAGGAGGAAGCTCAGAAGGTGTCAGAGGCTAAGAGCAAGGGTACCGTAACCCTATGGTTTTCGATTAATCAGAAGGGCATCTGAATAGAAATTAGTGATTGTTTAATCAGTAGTGTTATT